>LPNX011157658.1:31745-55016 GCA_001517045.1 Pseudotsuga menziesii
AGGAATCGGAATTTTGGGTATGAATTTTGGTAAATAATCAAAATTATTTAATTTTTATGATGAAATTGGGGATTTGGTTTCCATTGGCCAATTTCATTGGGGTTTTTGTTTCCATTGGCCATAATTTAATTTATTTTGGTTTAATTTTTCAATTTAGGGCAAATAAATTGATGAACAAAGAGGAAAAAACATGAAAAGAAATGAGGAAAATACCTCACAAATAGGAGGTTGATCCAAAGGTGGAGGTGGATGGCTTTGGCACACCCAAAAACGCGTTCACCCAATCTAGATTTGCTCCAAAGAACTCCAATAGCCGTGCGATGTGGAGAAAAAGACGGGCTCGACCTATTTAAAAAAAACAGGCTTTCCAAAATGCGTGCATGATTTTGTTCACTAAAATGGAGGCACGATTTTCTTGAATAAAACAGAGGCACGATTTGCTTAAATAAAACAGAGGCACGATTTGGTTTACTATCCTAATTGGCATTCGTATTGGTAGCCTTGGGACTAGGCTTGGCAGGTTCGGGATTGCTTTGGATGATTTTTTTTTTTGGGATCAAGAGTGATTGAATTCACTCCACCATTGCATCTAAAAGGTCCCTCGGCTTCTTGCACACAGCTCCATACAAACCACAACAAACAATGAAAATTATTTTCTCTAGTTAGCGTTTTCACACTAGGTTGTGCAAAAATGCACTTACTAAGAATTGGGAAGCCTTAGTAACATATTGAAAATGGTATACAAGTGCAATGGTAAACATAAATAAAAAAAATAGTTAACAAAAATAGAAACAAATTTACTCTAAGTAATGAAAATGCACTACAAATAAAGACTAGGATAAAAAATTCCATTCTTTCATGTACATAAAGAGGTTAGGGACTGAATTTATTTTTATTTATTTTGTAAAAAATGAATACAAATGTTTGTTGATTACCTTAGTGATTTTGTAGATGGTGGAAGATGGCAGAATCTTTTAAGTTCAAGATCTCCATGTGCTCTCCACACACAACAGTCACAAAGGGTAGCCGAAATTCAAAAATGGGAGAAATGAGAAGTCAACTAGGGTGGCTTTAGTAATCTCTTGTTAAAATATGATAGAGTGACTAGTGGGATAATATCCTTACGTGCTTATTTATAAGCACTTCTATCAATGGTTTTAGGTGGCCCTTGGTATTGAGTCATGGTTTTGAGTGGCTTGTTATGTTTTTTCACTCTTTTCCACCTTTTTTATTTTTTTCTTGGCCCTTGGTATTGAGTCATGGTTTTGGGTGGCTTGTTATGTTTTTTCACTCTTTTTCACTTTTCTAATTTTTTTCTTTTTATTTTTTTGCATATTTAGGGGATTTTTGGAAAATTTCTCTTTATAGGAGGAAATTAGGCCATATTTCCCTATTTTTGAGGGAAAATAATAATTTTGATTCAAATATGGGTTTTGAACTTAGGTTTTATGGGATAGTGAAAAATAAAGAATTGAGTGATGTCGCTAAGAAAGGAGCATGGTGGGAAATTTTTAGGTGTTAACACCCCCATTTATAATTAACGTAATTAATCGTCGCATTTTCGTTGTGACTAGGAATATCAAGGTGCCATGCTTCATGCATTCCATTTATAAATTTCCCTTAGATTGGGATATGGTATGACAATTGAGGCCATGTTGAATCAACCCTCTTACCTTATTGATGTACTGGTAGTTCCCGAGGAATAAGGATGAGTGCTTAATGCATGGACCCTAATAAATGCCTTGTGAGTGCCAGACTTATGAACTACCATCTCGGTGCTCACATCTGATTTGATAGATAATATCTCACTTTATTCAAATCTCATCACACCAACAACTTGATAGTATTAAGACATTGTATCATTGTTCAAGCCCATTACCTAACATAAACCAATTAGAAATCACAATCCAACACCTGCACGTTAAACCTCTTTGAAAAAACACTTTGAAAAAAAACATTCTTTGAAAAAACAACTTATAAAAATATTTTGGAAAAAAAAACACCTTTACAAAAATACCTTGCGAAAAAACTCTTCGGAAAAAACCATTGCAAAGAAATAACCTACTTTGCAAAAATACCTTGGAAAAAAAACTCTTTGAAAAAACGCCTTGTAAAGAAATAACTCCTTTGCAAAAATACCTTGGAATACAATTTTTTTTGCAAAAGTGCCTTGGAAAAAAACTCTTTGAATGTACCTCTTGGAAAGAAATACGAAGAAAAACACATTTTTGCAAAAAAAACCCTCTTTGGAAAAGCCCATTGCAAAGAAATAACATACTTTGCAAAAATACCTTGGAAAAAAACTCTATGAAAAAACCCCTTGCAAAGAAATAACTCCTTTGCAAAAATACTTTAGAACAAAAAATCTTTGGCAAAAGTGTCTTGGGAAAAAACTCTTTGAATGTACCCCCTGGAAATAAATAAGAAGAAAAATACCTTGTAAAAAACTCGTTTGGAAAAATAAATCTCCTCTGAAAATCCCTTCAAAAATATTTTGATCAGATATATGCGAAATGAAAATGTGTGAAAATATGAGTCTATTTCGTTTTACTTATACGAATATCGATAACATAATTTTTTTTTCTGGCCAACGAAATGTTTTTTTCATTTGGTTTTTCGTCCGAGCAACCTTAGTTGTAAATAATGGTTCTGTAATGGAAAAGTATTATTCGACTGAACAATTATTCGGCCAATAACCTCTTAGACCTGAAACCTACACAGTTTTCAGGTTTCTCTATTTTCGGAAGGTAAAATGGATGCCTTACACTACAAATCAACTGTCGGAATTGATACTATTAGTTTCATGATTGAATCTACTTTCCGTAGGTATATATTTTGTTGTGTATAGGTGATATCCGATATTTTTAATTTTTTTGTTTCTTAACATGTGTCAAGTTTCGTTTCATCTCTTTCAAAATGTGGTGAAATGAAAAATATATAACTTTAAAAATACACCACCAAAAAAATTGAAACAAATATGGTGCAGTTAATTGGAGTGTCTACTTCAAAAGGGTATTCGTAGATTTTTAAGTTTTATAGTCAATTGAGAGAAAAGTGTCACAATCAAAAACATGTTGAAAATCAATAAGATTTCCCCATTGATCTAATTCAAAAAAATATTATAATTAGTATATAGATCCATTGGTTACACACTTATAGTCATCCTCTATTATATTGTGTGTAGATTGTCGTAGCATATTTTGTTTTTGCAAAACACAAGTGTAACGATGATTTTAGTGGCAACCAAACATGACTATTTTTTAGTCCTTTCATTTTATAAGGACACACTATCAAACATTTTCCAAAACGACATATCAAATCTCAATTAAAAAAATTGAAAAAATTATGAATAGAAAGCTAACATGATTCTCTAAAAGTTTTGTTTTTACTTAAAAGTGAAATTATAAACAAAAATATCACTTTCGTTTGCCTAAAGTTGAAAAACATGAAAAATCAGATTTATTTTCTCATAAGACCCCCCAAAATAGACACTCATCTTGATGGCTTCAGCTGGTCTCTTCCCAGTTTGTAATCCTAGTTGCATGCCATTATTTGTAGTTGCATGACGTTGAGTATTGTTTATATAGTTGTCGCGATTCCATGATATTCATGCAAGGAATTAAGTCTTTTAGAGGACTCGTCAAAATGGCCATTTGAATTTAATTTCAATGAAAAACAAGTGGAAATTGGTAGCTAGGTTCACATAGGTAGTAGGCACAAATTTTTGGGCTCGTTTCGGATCTAGTAGTAGACTAGTAGTTGTTCTATTTTGTTACAATTGCAAACGCTAGAACATTGTCACACCTTAGATTGTAACCCCAAGTGGCTCGGAATTTAGATTCAAATCCAGGTAGCCAGTTCCACTCTCAGTCTTGCATGTATAGAGAGGTGTCACTAGGCACACAATACATAGAAACAATGAGTTAGAAAAAACATTTGGATCAAAGAATCACAATGGTTATTAATAAAATAAAATAAAAATAGATCAAGAATACTCTTCAATTTGATGGGTGGCATGATCATGGTGTAATCTCTCTCCATTCTTCCAAACATTTGTGGTTTATCACAACATTTGTCCTTGAAACTCACCACCAAAATACGTATAAAAATTACATGTCTTTACATCCTCTTATCTTTAAATCCTCACCTCATGGTCATAACTATGGATTATTATGCATGCACAACCTCACCTCAAAGTCATAACTAATGATTATCATGCATGCACATCCTCACCTAATAGTCATAAATAATGATTATTATGCACACACATCCTCACCTTATAATATCAAATGGGTCAAAGCATAGAGACAACCATAAAATATCAAATGTGTCAAGACGCAAAGAGTAAGAGACAAGTGTAAGTAAGTCTATATTAAATTTAACATATCAGTCTTTAATTAACACTATCAACTAATATTTGACATGTTGGATTGTTTTTATCTTCTCATCACTCCTTACCAATGTGATTGCAAGGAATTCTTTTAAGGTGAATTCCATAATTTTATGTCTTCTTCCTCATCCTCCTTCCTGTTGGTAAGACAATAAGGAGGGTAGTGTCTCACATCAACATGGAAAGTGATTTCAACATAGAGGTAGATACATTAATTTTTTTCATTAAATACCTTAAATTTACTACCCATTATTACCGATTCACCAAATAGTGGATTGGTACAAAACACAACAAATTTTAGATCCATGAGCTCTTAATTACTCTTATCTAGAGATTTCTCAAATCCAACCATTAACAAACTTCTTTTAGTATGGTTTTGGTTCAATTTAAAAAGCAGATTTTCAAGACTCAGACATGTAATGAGTTGCAAGGCTCCAATTGAATTAGGATTGATTATGTTTCCCCTCCATCCCACACTTGTATGTTGTAGCAACAAGTTTTGAACAACAAAATTTGATGCCCTGACCTCGATGATGCTAGTGTTGCACCTCTCCTGTAAATTTTACATCTCTATCCGATACTAATACTTTAGGTACACTATGCAATCTAAAAATTTCTTTCATAAATATATCAACAATGTTAACACTCTTATAAGCAGATTTTAATGGAATAAAGTGAGCTACTTTACTTAATTTATCCACTACGACCATGATTGAGTCGTGTTGCTTAACATTCTTAGGTAAACATGTTATGAAATCCATGTTGATCACTTGCATTTCCATTCTGGAATGGGTAATGGATGAAATAATCCTACTGGATTTCGGTGTTCATACTTTACATGTTGACATTCAATGTAGTGTGCTAAATATTCTTCTATTTCTTTTTTCATATTAGGACAAAATAAGTATTTTATTCTCATAGTAATCTAGGGTGTCCTGAATAAGTTCGTTTATGTAATTCATCCATAACAGTTATTTTAATACATTATGAATTAGGTATATATAATATACCTTTATGTAGTAATAACCCTCTTCTATTGAGACTAATATTTGTTTTTTATTTGATTCCTTTCATTTTCTTTGGTCTTTCCTTTTAGGTTTCGATACTCTTTATCAAAATTTTCTGCATTTAAAATTTTATTTCCTAAATCTAATTCATAGTTGCTACTTGCATATAGAAAGTTTGCGTGATGACTTAAAGCATCTACAATATTTTTATTTTTTCCTTTTATATTTTTATTTCAAAATCATATTCTCTTAGAAAATACAACCACCTAGCTTGTCTAGCATTTGAATATTATCGTGATCAAACAAGTATTTTAAAGTTATATTATTTGACATCAGTAAGAATCTTCTTCTGATGAGGTAGTGTTGCCACATTTTTACAACATATATGATGGCACCTAGTTGTATGTCATGAGTAACATAATTATTCTCATGTTCTTTTACGTTCCCAAACTTGTAGGATACAACATAGTTTTCATGGATTAGTACTCCGCCTAAACCTTCGTTACATGTGTCAGTGCATACGAAAAAAAATTTAAAAGGATCAACAATTTTTAAGGTAAAAGTTGTGGTTAACAAATTTTTTATTTCATTAAAACTTTCAGTACATTTTTTCGCTCCAATCAAATTTCTTACCTTTCTTTTGTAAGGAATTTATGGGGTATGCTATCTTAGAGAATCCTTCAATGATTTTTCAGTAGTAGCCAGTGATCCCCGTGAATGATCTTATGTCGGTAACATTATTTGGAACATGCCATTCAGTGATAGCCTTAATCTTATCGAGACTGACTGATATCCCATATTTAGACACCACGTTCCCTAGATACTAAATTGTGTTTTTAAAGAAGTTTCACTTGCTAAAATTAGCAAACAACCATTGTTCTCTTAACACGTGTAAAATTATTGTTAAGTGGTTTTCATGCTCCTGTTTGATTTTAGAGTATATTAATGTTTTGTTGATAAAAAAGACTATGAATTTATCTAAGTATTTTCTTAAAATACTATTCATTAAACAAATAAAATATTCTAGGGCGTTTGTTAACCCAGAGGGCATTATGAAAAACTTGTAATGATTGCATCTAGTTCTAAAAGCACCTTTAAAGGTGTCTTCATCCTTGATCCATACCTTATGGTATCCAGATCTTAAATCTATTTTTGAGACGATGGTTGCCGCTAAAAAATGATCAAATAGATCATCAATCTAGGGAAAAGGATATCGATTTTTAATCGTCATTTCGTTTAGCTGTCAATAATCTATACACAATCTTAGAGTGTCATCCTTTTCATTTACAAATAAAACTAGTGATCCCCAAGGGGAAACACTAAGTCGAATGTATTTTTTATCAATTAGTTCATGTATTTGTGATTTAAGTTTAGTAAGCTCTAATATATTCATTATACAAGGATCCTTTCAAGTTGGTACCTGCCCCAGTACCAAATCAGTCATAAAGTCTCTATCCCTCTGCATAGTGTTGACGGGCGTCTTTGACTAAGCCCGCAATGAGGGGAAGACAACCTAGACCAGGATCCTTAGATCAGGCTCCAAGCTGTTTGAGATGGTTGTTCCCAGCAGGTTTAAAGGCTTTGTTAGCCTGGAAATTTAAAAGTCTAAAAGTTAAAATTAATGCTACTGATGGTTATTCGGTCCTACACTTAGGGTTACCAAGGTTAATTCATGTTATATATTACAGGATGACAAACTGTTATATTTAACCTACTTAAAGCAGTTAATTATAAACACAAGAATAGAAAGATACAAATTAACAAAGTTAATGTACTACAGAGATGTATAATATACACAGTGTACAATAATTACAACAGAAATAATCTGAATATTGGTAATTCCTATAAAAGGACCTGATTCAAATTGATTTTTCGAATAATATAATCAATAAAACTTAAACGCATATTATCCTAATCTACACTCTATCCTGATCAGGAGCAATGGAAAAAATAACCTGTAATCGATTTATGTTGATAAGAACACTGCATGCAAACATTTGATAATATTTAAGGAAATTTAAATATTAACAAAACCATACAGAAATCGTTACATATTATATAACAATGATATCAATCATTGATTACAGAAAATGACATATCAACAAGATCGGAAACAGTAACAGTCGATACTTGTAAATAAAATTTGCACAATTCTTCAAAGAAATTATCACAAACATTTGTAATATAGAAAAACGAGTGACAAAACCGAAGGATATTATAAATCATCTGTAAAGTGTAAAAACTATATATATGTATTAAACATCACCAGTCCAAATGCTGTAGCTACTGATAGTTAACTATCTCGAGTCACAGATAGTTCGAACAGCGGTCTTGTCCTCCCTTTCCCAAACTATCGACCCCTATCCCCTATGCTATCTGCCCTATAAATACATTTTAATCTCCCCAAAATAAAACCTTCTAAGAGCTGGAGATAATCAACATTGAAATCCTTAACTAATTTCGCATAAAAATGACAAGTGGGAACATGTCATTTTTCAGCATATGCGTGAATACTCAGTCCATAACAGGAGATCGAGGACACAGATAAGGTAACGACACCTGGAAAATAGTTCCTGCGAGATCGATTTGCTTCCATATATAGAGGGATCATCCATACAACCGAAATCATCAAAATCGGCGAAGAAAAATATTCATGATACCACCTGCGATGCAAGACAAAAGAAACATAATTAAAATGTAATTAAAATAGAAAAACAAATAAAATAATTAATAAATAATTTCACACCAATCAAATACCTGCAAATAAAACTTGATCATCAAAAACTTCAAACCTGATATCAAAATAACACACCCCCAAAACATTACAAATTTACCGGAGCATTAAAGACCTGGATATTCACACCACTTGACGGGTTTGGTGGCTGTCCCTTAAACTACATGAGTGCAATTTGAGCATTGATCTCTCAAAGCTTCTCTTCTTTTTTGTCATTCTCGGACTGCAATTTAAGAAGTCGTCTGATTAACTTATTATTATGATTCCTCAAGCGTAAGAGCTGCTTATCATTGAAAACCATTTTCTCCATTAACTCAGCATTATCAGCCTTCATCGAATCACGATTTGCTGCTACTTCTTTAACTCTTTCCTCCATTTTACGAATCTTGTCTAAAAGACAATTAATGAACAGAGGATGCATCATACCATCAATGCAGTAAGAACTAGGTGAGTTTACTTCTACGGGCTTCTCTTCAGTTGGATGACCACTGACAGGATTTACCTGAACTTCCTTATCAACCGGAGGAGGGCTATCATGGTAAAGGTTGACATCGAATTCACGCTCGACAGACTGAACATTCACAGGAAGAGAAGGATTTACGGGTTCATCATCAATCACCACAGTATCAATACGAGCATTATCATACATGGGGGTTTTAACAGCATTCCCTCTTGCCATACTCCTGGTAAATCTGCCCGCCGATTTGGCCTTTGGTGTATCTCGGCCACGATTACAAATTTTATCTATATCTTTGTGGGGTGTAATTGGTGACAGAGAGGGAGATTTCCTTACGCGCTTTGAACTCAGAGGTGTATGAGCACCTTTCACCGGTTTATCCATGGAGTCTTTGCGGGCTTCAGGACTTATATGACCAGGGCTTAACCGAGATTTACGCGGAGAAGGGACTGGGACTGAACTCGGATCTCTATGCTTGTTACAATCATCAGGATTATCAAACATGCAGTGACAAAACGAGGAAAAACCATCGGACTCTACAAATTCCTCCCATGACCGACCCAGCTTCAACAACTCGCTATCAATCAACATGCGAACCAAGCCATGATGAAAGAGGATGTTACTGACGTGTTTAGGGCCTTTTTTAATTGCATTAGACATCTTGAACAGGCTATGCAAAAGATAATAAGGCAAATTTAATGAAAACCCTATAAAAACAGACATAAGCCGGAGGTGATATACATACACTGATGATAACCGGCCTTCACAGGTCAAGTAACGGTGAATCAAATCAAGGACAGGATGCCATTCTTTCTTGAAATACTTACGGGCCACTCCAGTTCGAAAAGAGACTTCCTGAGCAGGGTTTTTAAGTAACTGCTGCCATTCTGTTATATTCATCTTCTGGTATTTGAACCATCTCTGACTGGTCAGGGACAAACCTGTTGCGGCCGCTTTTGACCGTTCATCAACCCGAAACCGAAGATCACCAACTTCTGCTTGAAAATCAACCAGGGAGAGAGCAAAAACCCTGGTAACTTCAGGGTTCGAGTCAGAGAATTTCTTCAAGAACGACATCCACCCTATATCCTCGACCTTTACTGCGAGCTCAGAGTCCGAATTTAACAAGGTCATTTCGCAGGGTTCAACCCTTACTACAGGTGCCATCACTGGCTGAGTCCAGGTGCATAACCGCACGCAAAATAGGTACCACAGCTCGGTCAACGACAGAGGACCAGATAATGAGCACTCGGGATAAATCCTGAGCAAGACCGAGAAATGAAACTCAGAACCATGATAAGGAAAACAAGCCATGAACGAACGCGGAGTGCGCCCCTGTAATTTCGGCATGGACGAGAGAATCATCACTGCAAGAGGTTATTGATTAACAAGGAATGATGGTAGAAGACCTCGAGTAAGTGATATTATCACTATTCAACCGATGTTAATGATACATGACCCTTCGCAGTACCCAGAACAAGTGTCCAGTTGACAGGCAGCCACGGCAGAGGACAAGTACTTAGACTTAAACGCGAAGGACATGTTTCATTACCATTGTCATGATTTCATATCGACTTCGCAGTGAATGAATCAGGGTGGAGGCTATGACATAGTTTTGATCTGACGTTGAACCATAATGCATATCCCCCTACCTTAGCCTCGACTTACTCTCGAAAGGTGGTGGATAAATAAACATAATTACAAACCATTAAATCAAGAATCGACTTTGCAAAACATACCATATCATAATGATCAGCATAGATATTTGTGGTAATGTCGACCATGGTTTAAGAACTTAGGATATGTCAGAAATGGTTTGTAACACATTTGGCTTACGCACTCTAGGTTTTGACCAAAGTCACCACGAACCAACCATTGATAATATTTCATCCCTAGTAATAATTATAATAACAAAATCAACCAAATCAATTCGTAATGTTTTGGATTAATTTCTAGATTAGGATAAGATGAAGGATATAGAAATCATTAATATTTATCCCTTAATTGCAAACCCAAAAACAAATAATAACTCATTAGTGATGATTTTGTTAAATATTCTATAGTTGTAAAGGTTGCTTTAAAAACAACGAATTTCCCCAATTCAGTAGATGACAAAATGGCATTGTTTCAGTAGCTGTAATTCTTCTTTATTTTGCACTGAGAAATTTGAACATTTCATCAAACAAAATAGGATTTTGTTAGATGAAATAATGTTTTTTAAAGCCTGTTGAGCCGGGGCACAACAGATGGCGACAAGCTGGGCGGAACAGTTATCTCTCGCTCTTAACCTGAAATCATGCACATAAAGAAATTAAATCCTTAATACAAGCCATTATACAAAGATCATTGTTTTAACATTTCAAACAAATTCAAGTATTTCACAGTTCTAAAACTTACCAGAAAATTACAGTTTCAGTGATTTGTTTGATAAAATCAGGTCTCCAACAGAAATTAGTCCTTAAAGAGTAAGATAGTAAATGGCTTAGTTTTAAGGATAAAATCTCAATACCATAAGCATGGCCCTGCTGCCAGCAATCGTTCATAGCCTCGACAGGGTTGCTTCGAAACCCTCAGAAAGCCAGTATCCCATCTGCTAGTTATACATGTACAATTCTGGTCAGGAGAAACTATTACTACTATTTTCTTTTAATTTTATTCCTCATGAAGGCCATGGTTCAGGCTTGGTAACCAGATAGTAACCATGTCAGTCACCAGTCTGCATTACAGTAAAATGAACCGGCTCGTGATGAGACCTTTCACCCCTCATATTTTTTCGTCCAAGGGTCATTGCCCAGGCTTGGTGACCGGAGACGACAATGTTATTCGAAGCAAACCTATGATCCTGAGCAGATCAGCTCGTGATGAGACTTTCTGTCCTTCAGATTTTTGCATATGTTCCAGTCCCTCCGTGTCCAGAACTTAATTATTATTAATCTCAAATGAGATTATCTTAGCAGATAGGGAGGCGAATCTAATCCTCTTTATGAGAAGGGATGGCGTAAAAGATTTAAATAGATAACCTCACCAAGTACCGTCCCAATCCCTTTGGGCAAATCTTTGCAGAGACTGATATACTTAATTAATATTAACATGGTTTGAGATTTTTCTGGTAAAATCTAGAATGATGAAAACACCATTCTCTGTTCAAGAAGCAAAATAGAATGACATTTTCCAGGATAATAATGTCTTCGTGCACAACCTACAGATAAATAACAGGACTTAAAATGAGCCATCAGTCCGAGTTTTGATGAATTTACCAGGTTTATAACACACAAATAAAACAACAAACAAATCGAAAAGACAACGAAATAAAATGCATCAAGCAAACACACCACACAGGTATATACAGGATGATCCCTTGAGGGGCATCAGCAAAAATATCTCTTAATTAGGTGACCATTTACTGGAAGGTTGTCAATGTCTCCTTCCAGTGTTTGTAACCTGAAAGTGCTAGGACCAAGTTTTTTTGTAATAATAAATGGTCCTAGCCACAGGCATTGGAACTTTGTATGTTTTCCTTTGTCTTCGTGTTCCTTGTCCCATCTCAGGAGTAGGTCACCTACTTCCAAATCCCGACTGACTGACTTTTTGAGGTCAAACCAACGCTTCATAGTCTGCTAGTGTTTTTTAAAAAAATTTCTAGCCAACTCCCTATCTTCCTCCAGTTTCTGGAAGGTGTTAATTCGATGCTCCATGGCAGAACATGGTACCTCCTGTACTGACTGGGCAAGCTGTAAGGAGGGTAAGAACAAATGAGGGGGTAAGATGGCTTCTTTACCATACACCAGGAAAAAGGGAGAGTTTCCTATAGCAGCTTTGGGAGTTAGCCTGTCAGCCCACAGGGCGTTTGATAAAGCAGTGTGCCAGTTCCTATGATGATCAGCTACCGTACGTTTCAGAATCTTAATCAGGTTTTTGTTGGAAGACTCGGCTAATACATTACCCTGAGGATAATAATTGGCTGAATATTTCAACTTAATGCCTCTTTCCAATGCATACTTAGTTAATTTCACAGAAGAAAAATAAGTTGCATTGTCAAAAATCAGAGATTCAGGAACACCGAACCTAGTGATAATGAAAGAATCAAGGAAAGATATCACCTGTTCCGAGTTGACTACTCGTAAGGGGATGGCTTCAACCCATCTAGTGAAGTAGTCTGTGGCTGTCAGGATATATTTATGCTGCTGAGAAGATGCCGGTGTGATCGGACCAACAATGTCCAGACCCCATTGCTGAAATGGGACTTCGATTATGACCGGCTAAAGTGGTAATGCTACCTTATTCAGTCTGCCCCCTGTTCTCTATCACTCTTGACACTTCCTGGCAAAAGCATATGCGTCTTTGAACAACGTGGGCCAATAGTAACTAGATTTAAGTATCTTATGTGCAGTGGTTTCTCCGCTAAAGTGTCCTCCAGCTGGTCCTGCATGTAATTGAGATAACACATTATCATCCTCACTTCTTTCCAGACAACGAAGGAGGACTCCTTCGAAATTCTTTCTAAACAAAATGTTCTCAATAAGCTGATAAGGAGCAGATCTCAATCTCAAAGCTCTTTTATTATGTGGGTCCAAATGTTCGGGTGCATTCCCATGCAATAAAAAGAACTTAATATCATTATACCAGGAGTCGGAAGGAGTAGAGATCAGAAAAAATTCCTTTTCAAACAAAGCAGGTTCACTAAAGAAGTGCAGATCAGATTCAGAACTGTCAGTAGACCGAGTTGCTAGCTTGCAGAGTCCTTGTCCTCTGACAATCTTTAATGGTTTTATCTCCAGGTCATACTCCTGAAGCGTTGTGACCCAGTGTGCTATTTTTTCACCAAGATCCTTTTGTACCAAGAGATTTCTTACTACAGAATATGGTAAAATGACTTTGGTGTGGGACTTCAGTAAGTAAGGCCTCAAATGTTTGACAGATTTGAAAACAGCGAACGCCTGTTTGTCTACTTCTGGATAGTTCAATTCTACACCATTCAAACCAGAGCTCGTAAAAGCAATAGGAGCTTCGTTATTTTCCTAGTTTTTCTGTGTCAGAACAGCATCATACGAAGAATCAGAAGCAAACGTATACAGAATGAAAGGTTTGGAAAAATCTGGGCTAGTTAGAGTAGGAGCTTCAGCAATAGCTTTTAAGATGTCATGAAAAGATTGCTTCTCATCAGTATACCATTTAAAATCAGCATCTTTTCTAATCATTTTCTGAAGCGGCCTAACAATTTCTGTAAACCCAGGAATGAATCTAGAAACAAAATTGATCTTCCCAAGAAAAGACTGCATGGACTTCTTCGAATGAGGCATGGAAATCTAGGATATAGCATGGGTACATTCTGGGTCAATATTAATTCCTTGTTTAGACACTACAAAACCCAGTAACTTACCTTCGGTTACCGCAAAAAATGATTTCTTTGGATTTAGTGAAATTCCATATTTCCTGCAGCGCTCAAAGACTTTCCTGAGATGGCTTAAATGATCAGCTCTGTCTTTTGAGAAGACAGTAACATCATCAAGATAAATGAAAACAAATTTACCAATCAGACCTCTAAATGCAATGTCCATTTCCCTTTGGAACGTTGCCCCGGCATTAATCAGACCAAATGGAATTTTTCTATAGGCGTAGGTTCCCCAAGGAGTCCTAAAAGTTGTTTTCAATTGGTCTGCTTTGGATACCAACACTTGGTTGTATCCTGAAAAACCATCTAGCAATGAAAACATTTCAGATCCGGAGACCTGCTGTAAGATTTTTTCCATTGGAGGGACAGGATAATTGTCTTTTTCCGAAACCCTATTCAAATTTCGGAAATCGACGCACAGCCTGATATCACCATTCTTCTTTCTTACAGGGACAAGGTTTGCTACCCATTGGGCATGTCTTACTGGGAAAATTATTCTAGCTGCAAGGAGTTTATTCAATTCTTTCTTAACGGCTGGTTCTAGGCTAGGATGCATTTTCCTCAACTTCTGTTGAAAAGGTTTAGCCTCTTGTTTCATGGGTATGACGTGTTGCATTATATTTGGATCAAATGTTTTTAGGTCATCATACGTCCATGCAAATATGTCTTTGAACTCATTGAAGAGTTTAATGAAGGCTGTTTTTTCCTGGGCAGTACATGTGCTGCCGAGATTAACACATTGGGGGTTAGCTTCAGTACCTAGATTTACAATTTCAGATTGCATGACAGAACTGTTAGTTTTACAGTTCCTCGCAGCTTTGAATTTATCCTTTAAATCATAAAAAATTTCCAGTTTAATCACATATCTGGGTAGAGTGCTGACCTAATCAAGAGATTCCTTAATTGAACAAGGCTTATGGATTACCGCAAAATTATACAGGTCTTCGTCATGGGTCCTTTCGTCGATGATCGCATCCTTGAAAGTGTCCTTCATTGTTAGAAAAGCAATCAGCTGCTGATCATCGTCGAAAACTCTCCAATTGATTATGTTGTCAGGTATAGATGGCCTAAAGAGCAATTCAACCGAGAATGCATCAGCAAGAATTTCTTCATAAGGAATTAATCTAGAAGCCACATTAGCTAACAAATCAGCCTCTTGATTTAAATAATGAGGGATGGAACTTATGTTAAATTCTTCAAATGCTGATAGTAAATTCCATACCTCGGCCTGATAATTTCTCAAGTGTCCAGCTATGCAGTGTATTGTATTACGTACCTGCCGAACAATAATCTCAGAATCTCCTAAGAATACCAAGGCTTTGGCTTCCAAGTCAATCGCTTTCTTCAGCCCTTGAATGAGGGCTTCATATTTAGCGATGTTATTAGTGCAATCGAATTCTAACCTGCAAGCAATGAAGTACCTTTTTCCCGTAAGGATCAATCAGTAAGCATCCTGCACCAGCTCCTTCTTTTGACTTAGAACCGTCAAAGTAAAGAGACCAAAGACCGTTGCTAAGATCTAAATGTGATGTATCTGGGACTGGAATTTCAGGTGGTACTTGCGTAAAATGGCAAATTTCAGACTGCTGATTTGAATCTGGAATTTCTGAAATTTCAGCTTCGAGGTTCCCAAAAAATGAGTCAACCATGTAGTTACCCATTATGGTATTCGTAAACAAAACTGGTTCATTTGAATCATCAATTTCAGTGACGGTATGCTTCATATACCAGTCCCGATCGATTCGGATCTTATTTGGGCGACCATTATGAGATATCCATCGAGTTTTTGAGACCAATCCCTGCTAAGAAACAAACCATATGCTTTAGGGATGTCAGCAACAATAATATCGATGATAAAGTGAACTTGAGGATTCGAAGCCAACCTTATCAGCACCTGCTTCAATTTACCTATTACTTTTACATTTGAACGATCAAGCTCTACAATACTTGTATCACACGGTTCAGGGACAACATTAAGTTTTTTACATACAGAGTAAGGCATCACGTTCTTGGAGGCCCCTAAGTCTATCATACAGTTATGCACTTTACGATTAAATATTTCAAATGTAAGTAAAAAGGGCGGAGTTGAAGAATCAGACTTCTTGCCTATGGATGATGCATTAACTGAAGCCTTTTTTGAGTTATCCTTATTAATGGCAGAACTATTTTGATTGGAAAGAGTCTTACCAGATTTTCTTGGGAAAACTCCTTGCACCATTTTATCTCAAATCACAGGTATCTTTATGAGTTCATATAGGGAGATATTGGCTCTACTTTTCTTTAAGTCTTCGATCAAGTCGTATTCTAACTCAAGGGAATGTGCAAATTTACTATTTGCAGGCTGATCTTTATCTTTGACAGCTGAACTATTATTTGTAGCAGTTGTAGCAGGTTCAGCTGGGGGCTGGTCCTTTTTACTTCTGGTGTTGTACTGATGCTGATTTACATTGACAACAGCCACGTCTTCGTCATCAGTTAATTCTGAGGTGTCCCAGAAATGACTGATGACATGGGGTGGTTTATCGTCATTGCCATCATCTGTTTTTTGGTTATCTTGAGAACTCTGTCCGGAAGACTGAGTTTCATTTTCAGTAGATGTTTCTAGATCTGAAAATATTGATTTGAGGAAGCTGTTAAGTTCCTCAATGCTGTTAGCTTCAGAGGGTGGAGTTTGTTTCGTAGCTGAATTTTGAAAAGGTTTTATGAAAAACTGTTTAGGTGGTTCTTTGTTTGTGGTATTTTCAGAAGTACCTTTTTTTAAATCTATGATTTCATTAGACATTTTTTTAATGACTCTTTGTAAACTGTCAAGATCTAAGGCATCTTGGCCCCTTTTGTCAGAGCTTTTGGCAGGACTATCAGTCTTCTTCCGAGAATAAGATGCTGAATCGTTATCTACTCCGGGATTTGCCTTTGTGGCATTCGCATCCTTTTCAACTTTAATTGCTTCTTCAAAGTTTTCAGCGAGGGTAAGTTTGGATTTTTTCCTGACAAACATGGATATTTTTCCGGGCAAGGCTGTAGTGTAAAATTCAACAGTAACTTCCTTAGTCGGCCTTGAGGTAGCAGGAATTCTGTTTCTTAAGGTTAGAAAACGCTGGTTAAAATCTTTAACCTTTTCTTTGGGTTCCATGCGAATTCTAGATAATTCTGAGACTAGAATAGCAGGAGTCTTGTCATCTCCAAACTTGTTTGTAAATGCAAGATCGAATTCATTCCAGCTAGTAATGGAACCAGCTGTAAGTGAAAAATACCATGTGGAAGCTTTTCCTTCAAATGTATAAGGAAAAAGCCGACAGACCACATCTTCATGTTCAACATCAAGGAGTCGAACTGCCAACATAAACTTCTTGACATGATCTTCCGTTGGCTCTTTCGACTCAGGGTTGAACTTAGGCAGTAATTTCTTAGGGTGTTTAGGTAAAGGGTGTTGAACGCCGGGGACGGCCACTGCATCCTGAGCTAGCCATGGCATATTAGCATTGGGGTTTGGAGGATTTGCACCTACCATGTTTCTTGGAGTTGGAGGCGGTGAAGGTGGTGTTTGTAAAACACGAGGAGGTGATCGAGGCGGCGATGGTGGTTGTCCAGTCCCTCCTGAAGCAGGTGGTCCTGAAGAAGAGGAAGGCTGGTTGGTGCTTGTAAGAGATTGTTGTATGTGAGGATCAGGATGGGCACCTAAAGGCTGTTCTTCTTCTCCCAAAACAGATTCAGGATGACGGGTACGAGGACGTGTAATCTGCGGAAGAGGTAATTCAGTGGGCTGGCACCCGGTGAGATTCGAATAAGCCCTAGTTAAAATTCTACGAGATTCGTTTATGGCTTGCTCTCACTGGTATATTTCTTCAGGTAAGTGAATACTGGGAGAGTTGAACTGAGAGATCAAATTTCGAACAGAGTCGCTCACTGGGGTTTCATTCACTCGTGATGAACGGTGAGAGCGTAGTTGTGCAGTTGATTGTATTTGAGGGGTGATAGGCTGATTAACTTTGTTTACAGGGTTGTTTTCATCAGCCATTGGCTTACGCTGGCCCTCCTTCTAGTGCCATTGTTGACGGGCGTATTTGACTAAGCCCGCAACGGGGGGAAGACAACCCAGACCGGGATCCTTAGATCAAGCTCCAAGCTGTTTGGGATGGTTGTTCCTGACAGGTTTAAAGGCTCTGTTAGCCTGGAAATTTAAAAGTCTAAAAGTTAAAATTAATGCTACTGATGGTTATTCGGTCCTACACTTAGGATTACCAAGGTTAATTCATATTATATATTACAGGATGACAAACTGTTATATTTAACCTACTTAAAGCAGTTAATTATAAACACAAGAATAGAAAGATACAAATTAACAAAGTTAATGTCCTACAGAGATGTATAATATACACAGTGTACAATAATTACAACAGAAATAATCTGAATATTGGTAATTCCTATAAAAGGATCTGATTCAAATAGATTTTTTGAATAATATAATCAATAAAACTTAAATGCATATTATCCTAATATACACTCTATCTTGATCAGGAGCAATGGAAAAAATAACCTGTAATCGATTTATGCTGATAAGAACACTGCATGCAAACATTTGATAATATTTAAGGAAATTTAAATATTAACAAAACCATACAGAAATCGTTACATATTATATAACAATGATATCAATCATTGATTACAGAAAATGACATATCAACAAGATCGGAAATAGTAACAGTCGATACTTGTAAATAATATTTGCACAATTCTTCAAACAAATTATCACAAACATTTGTAATATAGAAAAACGAGTGACAAAACTGAAGGATATTATAAATCATCTGTAAAGTGTAAAAACTGTATATATGTATTAAACATCACCAGTACAAACGCTGTAGCTACTGATAGTTAACTATCTCGAGTCACAGATAGATCGAACAGCAGTCTTGTCCTCCCTTTCCCAAACTATCGACCCCTATCCCCTATGCTATCTGCCCTATAAATACATTTTAATCTCCCCAAAATAAAACCTTCTAAGAGCTGGAGATAATCAACATTGAAATCCTTAACTGATTTCGCATAAAAATGACAAGTGGGAACATGTCATTTTTCAGCATATGCACGAATACTCAGTCCATAACAAGAGATCAAGGACACAGATAAGGTAAAGACACCTGGAAAATAGTTCCTGCGAGATCGATTTGCTTCCATATATAGAGGGATCATCCATACAACCGAAATCATCAAAATCGGGGAAGAAAAATATTCATGATACCACATGCGATGCAAGACAAAAGAAACATAATTAAAATGTAATTAAAATAGAAAAACAAATAAAATAATTAATAAATAATTTCACACCAATCAAATACCTGCAAATAAAACTTGATCATCAAAAACTTCAAACCTGATATCAAAATAACACACCGCCAAAACATTACAAATTTACCGGAGCATTAAAGACCTGGATATTCACACCACTTGACGGGTTTGGTGGCTGTCCCTTAAACTGCATGAGTGCAATCTAAGCATTGATCTCTCGAAGCTTCTCTTTGCTTTTGTCATTCTCTGACTGCAGTTTAAGAACTCGTCTGATTAACTTATTCTTATGATTCCTCAAGCGTAAGAGCTTCTTATCATTGAAAACCATTTTCTCCATTAACTCAGCATTATCAGCCTTCATCGAATCATGATTTGCTGCTACTTCTTTAACTCTTTCCTCCATTTTACGAATCTTGTCTAAAAGACAATTAATGAAGAGAGGATGCATCATACCATCAATGCAGTAAGAACCAGGTGAGTTTAGTTCTACAGGCTTCTCTTCATTTGGATGACCACTGACAGGATTTACCTGAACTTCCTTATCAACAGGAGGAGGGTTATCGTGGTAAAGGTTGACATCGAATTCACGCTCGACAGACTGAACATTCACAGGCAGAAAAGGATTTTCGGGTTCATCATCAACCACCACAGTATCAATACGAGCATTATCGGACATGGGGGTTTTAATAGCATTCCCTCTTGCCATACTCCTGGTAAATCTGCCCACTGATTTGGCCTTTGGTGTATCTCGGCCACGATTACGAATTTTATCTGTATCATTGTGGGGCGTAATCGGTGACAGAGAGGGATATTTCCTTACGCACTTCGAACCAGAGGTGTATGAGCACCTTTCACCGGTTTATCCATGGAGTCTTTGCGGGTTTCAGGACTTATATGACCAGGGCTTAACCGAGATTTATGCGGAGAAGGGACTGGGACTGAACTCAGATATCTGTACTTGTTACAATCATCAGGATTATCAAACATGCAGTGAAAAAACGAGGAAAAACCATTGGACTCTACAAATTCCTCCCATGACCGACCCAACTTCAACAACTCACTATCAATCAACATGCGAACCAAGCCATGATGAAAGAGGTTGTGACTGACGTGTTTAGGGCCTTTTTTAATTGCATTAGACATCTTGAACAGGCTATGCAAAAGATAATAAGGCAAATTTAACGGAAACCCTATAAAAATAGACATAAGCCGGAGGTGATATACATACGCTGACGATAACTGGCCTTCACAGGTCAAGTAACGGTGAATCAAATCAAGGACAGGACGCCATTCTTTCTTGAAATACTTACGGGCCACTCCAGTTCGAAAAGAGACTTCCTGAGCAGGGTTTTTAAGTAACTGCCGCCATTTTGTTATATTCATCTTCTGGTATTTGAACCATCTCTGACCGATCAGGGACAAACCTGTTGCGGCCGCTATTAACCGTTCATCAACCCGAAACCGAAGATCACCAACTTCTGCTTGAAAATCAACCAGGGAGAGAGCAAAAACCCTGGTAACTTCAAGGTTCAAGTCAGAGAATTTCTTCAAGAACGGCATCCACCCTATATCCTCGACCTTTACTGCGAGCTCAGAGTCCGAATTTAACAAGTTCATTTCGCAGGGTTGAACCCTTACTATAGGTGCCATCACTGGCTAAGTCCAGGTGCGTAACTGCATGCAAAATAGGTACCACAGCTCGGCGAACAACAGAGGACCAGATAATGAGCACTCGGGATAAAGCCTGAGCAAGACCGAGAAATGAAACTCAGACCCATGATAAGGAAAACAAGCCATGAACGAACGCGGAGTGCGCCCCTGTAATTTCGGCATGGACGAAAGCATCATCACTGCAAGAGGTTATTGATTAACAAGGAATGATGGTAGAAGACCTCGAGTAAGTGATATTATCACTATTCAACCGATGTTAATGATACATGACCCTTCGCAGTACCCAGAACAAGTGTCCAGTTGACAGGCAACCGCGGTAGAGGACAAGTACTTAGACTTAAACGCGAAGGACAGGTTTCATTACCATTGTCATGATTGCATATCGACTTCGCAACGAATCAATCAGGGTGGAGGCTATGACATAGTTTTGATCTAACGTTGAACCATAATGCATATCCCCCTACCTTAGCCTCGACTTACTCTCGAAAGGTGGCGGATAAATAAACATAATTACAAACCATTAAATCAAGAATCGACTTTGCAAAACATACCATATAATAATGATCGGCATAGATATTTGTGGTAATGTCGACCATGGTTTAAGAACTTAGGATATGTCGGAAATGGTTTGTAACACATTTGGCTTATGCACTCTAGGTTTTGACCAAATTCACCACGAACCAACCATTGATAATATTTCAACCCTAGTAATAATTATAATAACAAAATCAACCAAATCAATTCGTAATGTTTTGGATTAATTTCTAGATTAGGATAAGATGAAGGATATAGAAATCATTAATATTTATCCCTTAATTGCAAACCCAAAAACAAATAATAACTCATTAGTGATGATTTTGTTAAATATTCTATAGTTGTAAAGGTTGCTTTAAAAACAACGAATTTCCCCAATTCAGTAGCTCACAAAATGGCATTGTTTCAGTAGCTGTAATTCTTCTTTATTTTGCACTAAGAAATTCGAACATTTCATCAAACAAAATAGGATTTTGCTAGATGGAATAATGTTTTTTAAAGGCTGTTGAGCCAGGGCACAACACATAGGTAATCCAAGAACTTCTTCCAACAATATGTCCTTAAAATAATTTAAAATTGATATATCCTCTATTTTAAGTTGATTATCTTTCTATTGGTTTTCCATTACGTAGACTGCAAAATTTTTGCATCCCATACGTACGGACATTTTCATTTATAAGGCATAGATTTCTCTTATGGTAACCTTTCTAGGAATTCCTTTTACAATAATGGTATTACCTTTATCATCTAAACATGAGAAATTTTTATCATGGCAATTTAACATAAATATATGTTTCTCTAACCAGTCCATTCTTATCAGTAAATCATAAGACCCTAAAGGTAAGATATTTAAATCAGCATGTGTCTTCAAGTCACTCATAATAAATCCATAGTTTTTCACGTAACTAGTGACTTTTTGTTTTGTGCCGGTAGCAAGTTCTACTAGGAAATATTTTTCAAACTTATCTCGTTGTGATCTATATAATTCTACAATTCTATATGATACATAACTTATAATCGCACCTGTATCAATCAATATAGAAATGGGTTTGTCTTTTATCATTCCTTTGATTTCGACCATTTATGTTTGATGGTCTTCCTGTCGATTCTCCAACATTGCACCGTTTCTGGGCATGCTCCTTGCCATACCCCAACTGTAGTATCTTCTTGAATTGAGTTAAAATTATTAAAAGTTTTCTTTCTTATGGGGATATCTTTAAAGTAATGTGGTTCACCACATGCCCAACATTTTAGTGGTTCCCTCTGTGTAGTATTTTTATTAAAGGAAGTGGGTGGTTTCTTTTCTTTTGCTGCGGGATTCAGTGGATTAAAGTTTTCATAATTATTCCCTTGATATCCCCCATAGTTATTCCCAAAGTTCTTATAAAACTTAGTATTTTTCCTTTTTCTGATCATAGTTGTCACATATTCTAGTTTTCTAGTTATGTATGCTTTCCCTTTTATTCTTATTCTGATCATAACAAAAGTTTTATTTTCTCATTGTTGCTTCCAAGTTTTTGTATTATCGTACTCGATTCTCTATTTGAATATAAGAGGTAAACAACTAAGAAAACATTGTATTTTTTTCTCGTCAATGATAGAAGGAACATAATGAAGCAAACTTAAGAATTTAATGCAATGTTCTTTCATGGTAATGGCACCTAATCTTAATTCGTAAAATTCTTTATCTTTTTCTTCATAATACTTTTTAGATAAATATTTTCGTTTAAAATGTTTCTTGAAGGTTTTCCAAGTTACATGTCATTCTTTTATTCCTTTTATTTTCTTGATGTCTTG
>LPNX011157780.1:312-10680 GCA_001517045.1 Pseudotsuga menziesii
TTCTATCTTGTTGCAGCTTCCACATTTTACGAAGGAACTTGCCAAAAAGTGCCAGGAAAATCCATGTAAAAGCATTGAGACGGTTTTTTATTTAGTTGAGATGGAGGATGACGAAAGATGTGATTTATTGCAGATGTCAGATGCACAGTTGTTGGACATTGCTCGTTTTTGTAACCGCTTTCCAAACATTGATCTAGCATATGATATATTAGAGAGTGATGATGTGAGTGCCGGGGAAAATGTTACATTGCAAGTTACTCTTGAAAGAGATCTAGAAAGAAGACAGGAATTAGGTCTAGTTGATGCACCCAGGTATCCCAAACCAAAAGAAGAAGGTTGGTGGCTAGTTGTTGGGGATCCAAGTAGCAATCAGTTGCTGGCTATTAAGAGAGTATTGCTGGCCAATGTCCCTGTCCAACAGAGGGTTTGAGTCCTCTCAAGCGTGGGCTCAATACCTTTACTATGCAAACACATTCAACCAATGAAATTGTTTAAACAGAAGTGCAGCCCAGCACTGCGTCTATGCCGAAATTCAAGACAATAAAAATACACATTTGCACATCCCTCAACTATGGATGCAACATAAGCAAAAACGCTCTATCAAATAATCAAGAAGATGCCAAGCACTTTATCCTAGTCAATGCCATTACAGCAACTTTTAGGTATTAATTAAACTAAGGTAAGTGCATATGAGTGGAATCCTGTAGGTGACAGTCAAATACACATTTTGAGGGCGATTTAATAAATCTAATTGGTTTATACCATGGTGTAATATAACTCAGATGGTTGTGTACTAAGAGTTCACACTGTCACTGTTATTTATGGTGATTTACTCAGCCATCAGACCCAAGAAATAATCCATCCATCGGAGTCAAAGAGAGACAAGGAAATAATGATTTATCAGGCTTGAGACGTTGTGCCTTGATCTGTATTCAAACTGCCAGTTCACTCTCAAGGGAAAACCATGAGAATAAGAGTCAAACAGCTCTTGTGATTGTGGAGTTAGCAACAATTTTCTTGTCAACTATTCATTATGAGACCAGTGAACTGTGGCATGGTCATTTCCAGGCATTTATCCACCTCATTGGTCAAACAATGGATTTTTTTTGAAAGCTTTGGGTAAAATCGTTTTGTGTGGGGATTTTCAAGTGCATCTAATGGCGTGGCATACTATAGTGGGGTGGATAAACTACTCAGCTATGAAATTGCAGAATGGAAGGAGAATGAAAAGAAAGTTCTTATCTTTTCCACATTTACAACCATGGCAGCATCCTCAGAGCGATCCTTTGCTTTGTCAAAGAGAAAAGTAACCCTAGCATCTACCTGCCCATTTCCATGCCATTGTTTTACTTCTACCTGTATTATATCTGTAATAAATCTAAAAAGCTCTTCTCCACTTGCCTCAGACCCAAATTTTTGAACCTGCAGTGGGGGAACAAAACCAACTTCTTATATTGGCACTCATTCTATTCAAGATCTATTTTGTATAGCTGTTAACCACATGCTTTATTTTATCACTAGTCAAGTGTAGCTTCCGTGACCTTTTTAGGGTTACAATTGTAATCTTTTGAACCACCCAAGGAACTAAAAAAATGCGACTTAGAATGATAATTCTTACTTAGGTGATGGGAAATATCACCATATTTCCTCAAGCTGTGGTTCCTTGGGTTTGGCCTATTATTTGAGAAAATAACATTTTGCTTTTTAGAGCCTAACAGTATTGGGTTCTTTTTGTGTGTGAATCAAAACCTATTGAGCATTTGGTATGTCACTAAAACCCATTGAAGCATTCGGGTGTCGTGGTAGAATCCACATTGTTCCCACAGAATAAATAAAATATTCTATATAAAAAGAGAAAAGAAAAAAAAAACCCAATAACACCAATGCAGTGGAGTACCAACGTACAATTTTCATTAACCAAATCACTAACCAGATCCACGGCCGCAACAAGGGAATAAGCAGCACAGAGCGCATAATAAATACCGTCCTGCCACTTCAGGGATTCGTCAACTTCATCCCACCAATATGAGGCCTCCTTTAACTGTAAGAGACCTTCCTGGCAAAAACTATGCCAGAAGAACACATCCCTACCCATGCTTTTCAAATACAAAATTCCTTCTAAAGTTACCAAGCAACTATAGATATATTCTGAGGGTCGAAAGACCTGGAGATGGCCAGATTTCTATGGCTATTAGCTTTCAGAGGTTAGTTGCATCATCAATGAAGAAAGCATCGAATGAGTCAGTAGTGAGCACCAGAATAGAATATTTTCCAACAAGAAAGGGGATAAGGACGAAGGACTCTTCCGGCCGAATAGCTTTTTGTGTAAGTGCTAAATCCTAAGCAAGCTCGGGAAGGAACTCAGACCTGGTCTGAATAATGTGATCCCTTTGGTCAGGGCACGCCCTAAGGACATCCATTAAAGACATCTAGGAGGCGTGAGAGGAGAGGCTTTGGATGAGGGAAGTGGAGGAGGGAGTCAAGTAAGCCAGGGCTCGGACTACAAAAGGAGGATAAAGGAAAAGAGGGTCTGAGGCTTTAGACTAGCTGCGATGATGAAAAAAATTAAAATGGTTGAACTAACGCGCCGTCGCTTAACCGACGGTTATTGGAATAGCCGTCGCTTAAGCGACGCTTGTGGCCACACTTTAAAAAAAATTGGAATAGCCATCGCTTAAGCGACGCTTGTGGCCACACTTTAAAAAAAAAATTATCTTTGTGATTTTTGGTAGGTTTAAAAGAAAAAATCCACGCACCGTCGGAAGTAACCATCGGATTTTGGATCGAAATGTAGTAGTGATACCACGAAATCCCCATCGGGATCCACAATCCGCAACACTTGTGGGGTCATCAAAAGCTGCTTAAGCTTTTGAAAACTTTCTTCACACTTGTCAGTCCATAAGAACTTTTTTGATTTCTTCTGCAAAGGCGTCATGGGGCAAGAGATTCTCAAGAATTTCTCAATGAAAATTTGATAATACCTGGCTAAACCAAAAAAGGACCTAATGTCAGTGACACTAGTCGAGGTAGGCCAATCCTTTATGGATCAAATATTTTTCGGGTCCATAGCTATTCCTACCTCGGATATCATGTGGCCTAGGTACTATATTTGTGGTTAGTAAAAATCACATTTACTAAACTTAGCATAGAGCTGGTGTTCTCTCAACACCTGAAGTACTATGCGAAGGTGTTCTTCGTGTTCCTCTTTATTCTTGGAATAAACTAGAATGACGTCAATAAAGACTAGTATGAACTTATCCAGATAATTACTGATTAGGTTTTTCATCATACACCTAAAGTTTGTGGGTGCATTAGTCAACCCGAACGTCATCATTACAAAATCGTAGTGCTCGTACCTCGTACAAAAGGTGGTTTTGGGAATACCTTTGCCTCGGATCTGTACCCAATGGTACCTGGATCATAGGTCAATATTCAAAAATATTTTGGCTCCTCCCATCTAGTTGAACAAATCATTGATTCTAGGGAGTGGGTAACGGTTCTTTATAGCCATTTTGTTCAACTGACGGTAATCAATGCACATCCGCATCATACCTTCCTTCTTCTTTACGAACAAAGTTGGTGCTCCCCAAGGGGACACATTGGGTTGGATGTACCCTTTCTCTATCAACTCCTGCAACTGCAGTTTGAGTTCCACCAATTCGGGTGCACTCATGTAGTAAGGGGCTTTGGAGGCCAAAAATGATCCTAGGGTCAGTTCGATGCAAAAGTCTAGGTCTCATTTCAGAGGTAATCCAAGGATTTCCTCTAGAAACAGGTCCTTGAATTCTTCAAGAACGGGGAAGTATTCCATGCGTTGTTCTCTATCAGACTCTACGTCTCCAATGTTTATAGAAAACAACTTGAAGCCCTTCCGAACACACTTCTTTGGTTGTAAGGCATATATTTGTCACTACAGAAACTTTCTTTGGGATGCCTTGAACCTTTACTTGGTTCCCTTGGCTATCAGTACACAAGATAGAATTGTGTAGACAATTGAGCTTGACATGGTGCTGTTCCAACAAACCCATGCTGATAAGAATATCGTACAATCATAAAGGTAGGATGTTCAGGTTTACCTTAGTAAGGAAACCATTCAGGTTTACTTCACATTCTTTAACAATTTTTAAAACCTTCCATTTCGTACTAGTGGCTAACTATACCATCCAAGGTTTATTACGCTTTACTTTTCCTAAATTGCATAAATCAACAATCTTAGGTGCAACATAGCTCTAGCAAGCACTAAGATCAATAAGTATTGAAACAGAGGTGTTAAATATCTTAACTTCAATCTCGATCATTGTAGCTTGATGGTCCATCTGTCGGCCATCGAATGCTGCATAGATTTGCGGGGTTCTCGCTATATCCTCAATAGTAGGTTCTTCTTGTAGGTTATGCAAGACTCCATTGTTCTAGTTCTTACAATCTAGGGAATAATGTGGCCCATTACACTTACAGCACTTCATCGCTAAAGGAGTAACATTGGATCCACTCGCCACTTGCTCATTTCGATTAGGAGCTAGTACATAAGGCTTTGTACTAGTTTTGTTAAAGTTCTTATTCACTTGAAAGTTGTTATTTTGCTTTCTATAAGGTTGTCGATTTGACCCAAGCTTGTGGTTATCAGAAAAGTTTCTATACATTTCTCTGTTTCGGTTCTGGTTTTCTTGCCGTAACTGTCCATGCTCATAACAGAGTCGGGCCTTGTGTAATGCAGTATCTAGAGTCTTTGACATGTTGAATTCAATCCTGTCCCAAAAACTGGGAGGAAGACATCCTAGGAACTGCTGGATCTTAACCTTCTCTTCTTTGATATATGTTGCATAATGCAGCATATCCATAAATATGTTTATAAATGTGTCCATAGTCATGGACCCCATATGCAGTTCATGGAACTCTCTTACCTTGCAATCAAAGAAACTTTCTGACATGTATTTTTCTTGAAAAATATTTCGAATGTTTTCCCAGCTTATTTCTCGTAGCTAATATTCCTTGGTATGTTTTAAATCTCGCCACCATTGTGCTGCCTTACCATTTAGGTTGTAAATGGAAAGCCTATCATGTATCACACTTGAATAGTTATGAACCTATAAATACTTACTCATTCCCAGCAACCATTCTTCCTCCTTTTCTCTCGTATTTACTTCACCATCATAGGTTGGGGCTCTTATTTTTCGAAACTCCCCATGAATACTGTCATCATTTCTTTGTCTCTTTCTCTAGGGAGAAAGTGAATCATCACTAGCAGTACTATGATGATCTCCTTTAGTTGCTTCAGGTGTACCTTCTTTTTCTGCTTCTCTTGGGTTGCTAGCCCACTCATGGTACGGTTCTCTTTTGTATATGTTGGTGGACTGGGTAGGTTTACCTTACGAGATCCCTCCCATCATGTTAGGTAGTAATGCTTCATTTATAGCTTGTTGTTCCTTTCCTTCATTTAAATTGTCTTCTCTAAAACTTTTCAGTTCAGCTTGAAGACTGTGCAAAGTTTTCAGCACATCAGAGTTTAGCTCGACCACCAAGTTCACTTCGTGAGTGGGGGTGGTCATTTCTTCCTACGGGGTATTTCCTTCCCAAGTATTCATAAATTGAACAGTGCTATAAAAATTTTCCTGAAAAACAAAATATTTTAATATTAGCAAAAATTTCTATTAGTAACAAAAATTACTTCTCATACTTTATTTTCTCCGTGTGAATGCTTGGTGCACCCATAAATCTTTCAGTATGGAAACTAGGTTCTGATACCACTTGTAATGTCCCAAAAAATTGAAAATAAAAAAATATTATATGCTAGTGAAAAACTACCCAAAGGGGACCATTAAAACTTGTGCAGAAACACATGTGCTATCTATACTTTCGACTTCTTCAAAATATGCCACTTTAATCTCTCATCCATTCAGTAACTATTAGTTTGTTTACTTCTTATGTCTTAATTCTGTTATTTAAATCATCGATATATCTTAGTTATTACTGTCAGTCAATTAATGAGTTGTATAGATCCTTGTTTCGCTCCTGCACATGTGTACTTTGTTTATTTAATAAAAACTAACTTAACTTTGATGATGGGAACAAAGTGATGGAGTGGCGGGACTCATTCTCCCATGATGATCTGAGAGGTAAGGTTATTCTTTGATATGCAGGCTTACTTAGTTTATTCGAAATAACACACCTTATTCATTGATTCACACGTTACTCTTGTGACATCATGATTATTGGTTACTTGACACAATTCATTTCTTAGTTATACTTCTCGTTCCACCTTGGAATCTTGTTACTATTCCATTTTACGACTTAGATATGCCCGATGTTGTTAATTATATTTCTTCATTAAATTACTAGATGCTATGAATTATCTTACTGTCCCTACCATTATTATTATCTATCTCTGGGTTATTTTATTTACTTGTCTCTTGTTTCTATTTTGTAGGTTTACCTTGGTTATGATCTTGTAAACTTACGCTTGTTCTTCCTAGGGAGGGCATCATGGCATATTATGTTTTCCATGATTCATAAATGCTACAAACCTAGACTATGACTTATGCACAAATGCTACCTATATGAACTAGCAAAATGGGCATGTAACAACCTAAACTTTGATGCTAAGGGTAAACATTGTAAACACTATATGATAGTGTTAAGGGCTGCGTATACTATAAGGTTGGGACTATGGTATACATACGATGCCATTAGCATTGAGCCTATGATGACATGTAAAGGGTGGTGAAACCATAGGATAGAGGGTTTAACATATGACTTGGTTATTATAACGTTGATCCACAAACTTATGGTGAGGGTTTATGGAGGTGTCAATGGCCACCAGCTGGTGCCATTAATGCCATCGGAGTTGGTGAAAACACTTGGCAAAGGGTTTGGAATTCACTGTTTGTGCATTTTGGTTTTGGCATTATGGTTTAGTGTGTCCTCTACGCATTTGGAGAAGGGAGACGACCCCATCAATTCGTAGGTAAGCTAGACCAGCTCTGTGTAGAAATGCAATTCTTCGTTGTCTTCTCCATGGCATGGTCATTCTTCTCATGACATTGTTGGTTTGTCTGTAGGTGAACGTGAAGGAACTCTAGGGTTTGCGTAGGCTACACTATCGATTTAGGATTTCTTCTTCACAACCATGATAAGTCTACTAGCAAGATTTACTTGCATCCTCTCGTTTTGGGCATTCCTGAGTTGGGATTCTTTACTGGGTTGGTATTTTGCATGACAATTGTTAGCTCTTCCTTTGGGGTTTATAATGTAGCTTTCTCTAGTTTTTAATGAACTCTTGTTGGGAGGTTTGGCATTTTTGGGCCATGGCTGCACCATTACCTGTAATGGTGCCACAGCTCACAACTTTCCATTAACATTTTTAATACTTGACTATCTATCAAAGAGGTTTCGTGCCTCAGTGTGTAAATACACTGTGCGTTGGTTTTTATGTTAAGACTGTAAGTTTTGGTATGAAATGCCTATGATTTCATTCATCGTTTAATACTGTGTAAATTTGGGATTTGTATGGTTATTTAAATGCTGCATTTTTAACATATCGACTTGCTGGGTTTGATTCTTGGCTTCCAGCCTATGGGATTTACTCTGTGCATTAATAATGGTTTGGGTTTGCAAGTATACATGAAACTCTGAATTTATTGTTGTAATTTATGTTGGGAAAGCTTCTATAGCTTAGGGAGGTATGCCATGGGCTACGCCATTGTATCAATGGTCCCATAGCCCATTGGTTTGCCACTATTTGCTCTGTGTTAGCGTTTAAATGGAGTCTGTGTTTTTTAAACAGAGTATTGCACTCTTAGTTTTGTATTGGCTCAGCATGGGTGTAGACCATGCCACGAATGACATGTGCCTCTCCCAATGACTGCGATAGCTTTACTTGGCATTTAATATGTAAATTGTTTATTTTTAAAAGAATAGAGTCGTAAGAGATAGGGTTATGACAACCCATGATATCGATTTGGTTTATTAGCATGACTATGTGATTAGATTGGAACTTGGCCGAGGCCGTAGCTAGGGTCTTTATGACCTCACTGTTAGTGTATGTGTTGTTTGTTTATGGAATTGTGGCATAGTTTAAAAACGTAGCCTGCATATATTAGATGTATAGCATGGAATGTATAGATATGGTTATGCGATTTGCTTACTGTTTGGGTATAAAATGCTTATGTTTTTATTAATTTTATGGCCTTGAGTCTAAACATCCATAGGATTCGATGTCGTAACCTCTGTTGGAAAAATGGGATTTAGTTGTTTAATTTGTTTAATGTGATGCGACAATTGTGTGTACATTTAAATGGGACCTTTAAAAAACTTTATGTTTTTATAATGGATGACTGTAATAATAGGAATGTGAATTAAACATTTGATTTATGTAAATGGATGTGATTATCGAATAAGGGATTTGGACCGTAGATTTTATATAATAAGACATATTTTTGATATTGGACCACATGGATGGTCATGATGCCTTCTCTGTTGGCTTAATTATGATTATGTTTATTAAATGGAATGTTATGATATTTAATTTGTTTTTAAATGATTATGTGGGGTAGGCCTTAGAAGGTCTTTAATAATTTGTTAGCTTGTTTATTATATGAACTATATTCCTAGTAGATCTAGTTTAAAATATAAACGTGTATTAGTTAACATAATTGATATTTTAATTAAATACTACTGAACTAGTTTCGTTTAAAATTAGGGCAAGCCTTTGCTGACAAATGGAATATGTCAGTAGAGTATTAAATACATAGAACAAGGTATAAACATAATACTAAGATCAAAACCTAGTTAATACAGGAACATTTATGAAAGATACAACCCTAAACATAAGCAACATATGATAAAAATTCTCCAACCTATGATTAGTAAATTACAAATACAAACCCTAGCAGATTGTTAACCATAAAACTTAACCATTAGGGTTTAGAAATTACATTGTAGCCATTACTTAACATAAACAGTAATAAATATTTAGGAAAGAAATGGAATAGGCCTTCAAGGTTTTCATACCTGAATTTTAAACTTTGTCAATGGTTGCACCTGCACACTTAAATAACCTACATTAACAATTAAATGCAGACTTGACCTCCGTTTGATTACCAAATCACTTGGGAACTACCATGTTCCTCCCAACCATGACCCGAAACCGTTCCTGGTTCTAATATGGATCCCGCTGAGCTGGACTCCAACATGCAAGTAGCTTAGAGCTACTAAGGTAGGGTTTCCTAACTGGTATTCAATTCTGAATCAATCCTCTTTTCCTTGCACGAAAAGTTCTCCAAGAAACACTTGAGAGAAAAATAGGGAGAATAATAATTCTCCTAGGTGAAAAATTAGGACCCCAAGCCTTTGCTTGGCTTTATAGTCTTTATAGACAGACTTTTCAGTCAAAGGGATAGTTAAATCAAGAAATCAAGGATTTCTTGATTTAACCCTTTTTAATTTACTAGGGTAATTTTTAATTCTTAACCTAGGAACTTTTTACTAGTTCCTAGTTAGTCTTTCATAGATATTTCACTATTTATTAATCCTTTAATAATAAATAATAATTGGTAGAGCTTCTCTTCTTTATTTATTCAATTGTATAATTAATCATAATTAATTCTTTATACATACTATGTATAAAATACATAGTATTAAAATACTTGTTAACACTTATCTTTGGGCATCATGTGTCATGATCCCTAGACTTAGCGACACTTATTTATGAAGGGCATGTAGATAGATGGCTCAGGTATACTAGGCTAGGAAACTCTGAACATCCTTCCATGTTGGATTTCCCTCGTATAATGTGGTAGTTCATCAATACTTGATGAGAATATGGAAATTCAAAATTTCATTTAATCACTTAAAATAAGTATGATGAGATCAATATTATTCTCGATTCATTTTCACTTAGAGGTGATTTTAATATTTTCAGTAACCCCTAGCGCTTACAAGAGCCCATACTCAACGCTTATAACAGGGAGTTACAAACATAGTATAATTCTGAAGCTCTCGCTCAACACTAAATGCTAGGATGTACTTGTACGATACACCTAGGGATACAATGGCCAAGGATCTGATGCTCTAGAGCTTATGCTCAACATCAATATGGAATGATCCAAAGCTTATGCCCAACATTTCCCATTATATTTTCATGTGTTACAGAGCGTTATGCTCAACAAAAATGTAAGTATTTATGTGCTCCAGAGCCTTTCATTCAACAAGAAACATATCATCGATCATGTGCTTCAAGGTCCATGCCCAACACAAAATATTTCTTAAATGATGTGCTTCAAGTTCCATGCCCAACACAAATTATTTCATTAATCATGTGCTTCAGGGTCCACGCTCAACACAAAGCATATATATATATATATATATATATAT
>LPNX011157780.1:10942-97077 GCA_001517045.1 Pseudotsuga menziesii
ACCCGAAAAGAAAACATCAATATAATCTTCCTAATCAATAGGCTCATGCCTATAAATGGTAGGTCCAAAATTCGGGACATTACATAAATTCCCAAGCCCAAGAGAGGACTGGGGATCTCATCATATCTTTTTGGAGTCATTATTATGCCTATTCTCAAGAGAGATTTCTTGGAGAACATTTTTCCCTAAGAGGAAGAAGGAGAACTAATCCAAACTTGATATACAAACTAGGGCAGCCTCACGTTAGGAGCTCTAAGCTACTTGCATGTTGGAACCAGCTCGAGGGGATCCAGATTTAAACCAGGAACTGTTCTCGGTCATGGTTGGATGGAACATGGTAGTTCCCAAGTGATTCAATCATCTAATACAGAGGTCTGATCTGCCTATGAATTGTTTAATACTGGTTAATTCAATGTTTCAGTTTCAGCCATTAAAGGAGCTTCAAATCTTTAGGTATCAAGTTCTATTCTACTTATTCCATTTTCTGGATTAAATTTCTGGCTAGATTAAGCAAGGGTTTACATTATATGTTCTAACCCTAGATGTTTCATTTTTCCCTGTCAAAATTCCTTTAAGGGTTTACATTCTAAATTATAAACCCTAGGCTGAAAATGTCTTCTCTATGCTAGAATTATCTAAGGGTTTGATTCATTTAAGTTTATCTCTGCAAATTAATTCTGGTTTAAATATTCACTGAAGGGTTTTGTACTTTTAGTTTACTTATGTTCTGTCTTGGATGCTTAAACTATGTGTTCCTACAAACTAGGTATTCTTTTCAGATTAGGTACATAGTTGTTCATTGACCTATATACTCTACTGACATATTTCATTTTGTTAGCAGAGGCATATTATATTTAAAAATAAGACCAGTTCAAATATAGGTTTCTATTATATTCATACACTACAGTAAATTTATTAAAAGAACCTAGTAAGCTATAATATATATACATATAAATATATTAACAAGTATGAAAATGAATCATATGTCTAATCTATCAAAACTATAATTACATCTAAGGATAACATTTAAATATCATATACTAGAGCTAGGATAAGAACCAACTTAGACCTTTTAAGGCCTATATAATTAGAACTATGCCATTAACCAAATAATTTCCCATTAAAAGCTAAACATTATTATAAACAATAAATTTGTTAACATTACGAAGCAGTAGCTTAAATAACAAATTCCAAACCTATCCTATTAAAAACCACATGAAGAGAAATCACATGTCATAATATTACCTACAACAACATGTAATAATAACTAAAGTATAGTTTAAGTGTTAATTTACAAACTATATAATTAAACAAGAGATCCCAGGATCAAATCTTGTGGACACCCAAATGCCAAGTCGCATACCAGAAAATACGAATCCCATTATATTAAGAACCATAAAAGCATTAATGCACAGTAAACAATTTATAATAAAATCACATAATTTTACATGAAATTGCAGGATCGAATCCTATGGGTACTCATCCCCAAATCACAACCATTACAAATAGTAAAACCCTCATAATATGCAATGACCAGGATTCGAATCCTGTAGAGTCCTTCTACAATTTATCAATCCACGGTATACACAGTTGTATGCGAGCCGTAGACAATAACCAAAATCTTACATAGATGTCACGAGACCCTTACTTTCACTTATATTGCAATCTATGGCCTCGGCCCCATTAAATAATCAATAGCAAACTAAAAACAACTAAATATTTTGATGCTTAACCGTGTCAACGAAAACAACCAATAACAGAGTTTTCCCGCCCTAGGTATTCTCTGTATTGTTGTATTAATACACATCAAATAATAACACAGGAGGTATGCACCCATCTAAGAAATCATAGCTATGATGGTGAGTGCCAACGCCATTCACAACGTAGCCTAAAAAGCCATCAGTGCTGACTATTTGGTCATTCACCTAACTAATATAACCAATGAAGGAGAATGACATATAAAACACATGTATTTTAACGATGAAATAAAAACATATATATGTAATGAAATCAATGCTGCATGCATGTATATACAATCTTATAAATCCATAATCAAGTTTACACAGTTGGTTCCATTGGCCATGGCACCATTGCAAGCAATGGTGCTACCGTGGTATTAAAATAAAACAAAACATGATTTACAAATTTACACACAGATTATGCCAAATGTACAAGGATATCTTTATTGCTAAAAGCACTATAAAAATTACAAGTCCAAATCATTATAAACTCAATCCCGAAGGAAAATCGAAAACCCCATAACAAATCCCAAGTCCATTGCTGCACCAAATGCGGAGTCCTTCTGGACACGACCGAAACGCAAAAACCCAGATGTATACATAAAAAATATAGACTCAAGAATTTTCTTCCATCCATCAATGAGTAACAACTCAGGAACAACCACGAAGTGAAGAGGGGCAAGTAAATGCTTGTGCAACAGGATTACCATAATGTTATGGCATTGCCTATGGCCTTGTCCTCAAGCAATGAACCATGTTTACCTTCATCTCCCATGTCACCTGCAATCACACCAGAAAGACCACAATAAGAAGTATGAATTTAGGATTGAATCACCAACAAAGAACAATGCTATGAAACCAAAATGAAAATCATACCGATGCTATCCTAGAAGTCCCCTTTACCATGCTGCGCAGAGGCAAAAGGGACAAACAATGAAACTAAGTATTGGCCAAAATTCATCGTAGAGCCAAGCCTATGTTGGGTTACCACACTTCCCAACGAGAATTAATGGTGCCAGCCTATGGTCCATTATCAAATCCCAAACCCACTTCTCTATATTTCTCATGCATTAGCATATCGAAAGTCTCCATTTCATGAAAGCTATAAACCCCTTATTCATAGTTTGCACTATGATTATATATTTGCCACCCCATGTTAATATAAGGCCTGATTTTAACACATACATCACATCCTTTAGGCTATAAGCCTTAGGATTATTCTCCTCCAACCCTTCAAGCTCTAATCCAAGGGACCATGGCATATGCAATATGCCATGCTAGGTTGTTAAGCATAAAGAAAAGTTTCTCTTTTAACCAAATATTTATGAACCTGTAATAGCATAAGATTAAAGTATAAGTTAATTTATTTTCGTAAAATAAACGTGTAAAACAAATATGCTAGGATATGAACAGTTAATAATAATTACACTATGAATAATAAGTGTCACTTAGATAACCATTCTATGTCATATAAATGATAAGCGTGGTAGTAACCCTATCACTAACCTGAGTGTGTAAGGAACAATAATAACAACTAGTAGGTGTCACTAGCTACAAGTATGGGTACTAGGGATCAAAACGTTCAACACTCCATAACACATTTTTCATCGCTAAAGTATGCCTGCAAGTAAACAGGTTAAGAGTATCTTAGTTCAACATAACTAAGTAAGCCCGCTAGACAAGTAGAAACTGTTACCTCTGAGATAGTTACATGGGAGAACTAGTCCCACCACTCCACCCACTTTGGTTCCAAAAACAAAGTTGATTTAGAATCATTTATACAATGGTAAACACATGTAAAAAACAATGAAGTGCATAATCAAAGTATTTAACATACACAACAATGCGTAACCATAGGAAGAGCATAGTAAACAACATTATGATCCCATAAGTAAACACAATAAACATAGTAATAATCGTTTATGAAGTAAGGAAATAGGATGTAAGAATAGGTTATGACGAATCAGCAATACGATAGAGTACAACAAATTCCGCAAGTCAATAATGTCCAAAATAGGTAGTGTTTAACTAGCCTAATAATTTTGTTTTTCAATTTTTAGAGACATTACAGTTGCATGTTTTACCATATAATGCTTTAAATTGATGCATTTCTACTTTTACATGATGCCATCACATACATGCCAGAGCATGTCACCAATCATCTAGTTACTCCTATTACTTTATCCATGATAATTTAGATGGTCTTTGTGCTCAAATTAAATTGTGTGCTTAGTTACTTGAAGAGACTATTCTAAAATTTTGAAGTGAAGATTGTGTCCCTATAATAATTGATTTCCTTGGGTATCCGATGCTACCTATTTTTCCAAGATATATGTTGTCTATCTTTCTTTATCTCTATATCCAAATAGAAAGAAAGAAAAAATAGCTAATTTATCAAATAATGTAATGATGAAATCATGTATCCTTATAGTCCTTGATAAACTTCTAATAAAATCCATAGTTAGTACTTCCAATATTTTCCCTAAAATATGTGCAAGATATAACAACCATGTTGGATGTTGATGCTCAAGCTTGACTCATTGACATTCCAAGCACTATAAAATGTACTCAACAACATGTTTCTTCATTCCAAGAAATATTATTTCTTTCAATTTTTTATGATTTTTTTCTCATAAACCAATTGAACAAAGTATCGTACAAAATTCATATCATGCATAATGATCTTCCTCAACTCTACATATTTGGAAGTTCATATTAAATTCTTATAAATGAAAATACTATAATGTTCTATATCATAGAACCTACTATTTATATCATACATTTTCCATGTTCAATGTATTCTTTACCTAAACATAATACTCATATGTTGTATGGATTTCAACAACTATCTTCCTTAAATCTAATTCTGCATATGTTGATTGCTAATATTTGTATCATATGCATCCTTCTACTAAGTGCATTTTAACCTTCTTTTCTTTTCCTTTCATGTGTTTGATATCGAAATAAAACTCACAAAATAATCCAAGACATTTTTCTTACCTTTCATTCAAATTTGGTTGTTCAAATATATTCCAAGCTTTCATAACCTACTCTTACCTCAAATATTCTACACATGTCATAGTGCCTTCACATATTCAGAGCATGAATGAGCACAATACATTCTAGGTCATAAGTGACATAGTTGATCTCATACTCTTTTAGTCTCCAATTCATAACACAACTCACCATTATGTGTGAGTATTCCATGAATTGCAAATGAACATGAATTTATGCATACGACAAAGTCTTCAATTTGATCTATTATTTTCAATATTGGTGCACTTGTAAGGAATTTATTTAAAAACTAGAATTTTCCTCAAGACCATACAAATGTATTCTTATTAGTCCCTGCCCCGGCTAGCAGAGACTCTTTGAAAGGGATTGCTGCCGTTTTGAATTACTCTTCACTTCAACCAAAGCTCATCTAGACTCAAATTAAAACTATAAGCTATGTTTTATGGGAGTTTGTCTTTTTTCAATTACTTTTTTTAATAAATTAATATATTTTCTCATTGAAATAGGAACCAACCTCTGCTCAAACCAATCAAGTGATTTTTTTTCTAAAGGGAGGTGATTAAATATGCAATTTGGGAAAATATTTCAATGAACCTTTTATATACCCAACAAAACCTATAACTAATAGTATTTGAAACACATTCTTTGTAGTGGGTCAACCCATTATGGATTTAATATGCAAATTATTCATTTCTAAACATTGAATATCCTTTTTCATATGAATTACACTTTCCTTCACCCTTAGTTTTAACTTGGTGATATTCTAATAATGCATAATTATTATAGGATATACTATCCTATGCCAATTATTCAAGTAAATTTTATATTCTAGGTATAGGGTACTTATAACGACTTTATTCGATTATCTATAATTAATAGATAACTTGATTGTAACATAATTACTCTTCATAAACAATATTATTGCTCCCCAATATGAGAGACACTTCAACAAATATATCCCTTGGGTAACAATTCTTGCATTTGTGCTTTTATCTCTTTAAGCTTGGAGCACCCATTCAATAGGGAGTTCTATACACAAATGTAGTTCCAAGGAGAAGTTCACTTGAGAAATCAATTCCTCTCCTTATAGGATCTGTGGTATTTCATCTTGAAATAAATATTTAAATTCTTTTAGGAATAGAAAACCATCCATATTGGGTTATTTATCCTTCAATGAATCTAAGACACAAGTTTCATAAAATCCACATTTCTTTCCAACACAATCTTTTAGGTATGAGCATGCAGTTTATATTATGGATATTGGCCTTGAAGTACCCTTCATTTTCCAAGGGTTTCCTTCATCATCAATACAATCAATGGTTTCATTGTAACAACTAAGCACTACACCATGTGACTTAAAACAATCCATTATAATAGCAGCATCATATGCTCCCTAATTTCCATAGGGAAAGTATACTGAATAACATATGCCTGTCTAAAGCTAATCCTCTTGTCTTGTTGTCAAGTTTTCATCAAAATATTTATCTCATTTCTAATAGGAAACTTGATATTATGTGAGTCACCTTCCTCTTGGTTACGATGTCGAGCTATACAAACTAGATTTTGGTAGTTTTAACTTGGTTTAGATATTATTTTTCTACAATATAAAGACTCAAATATCTATGGGTACATATAGGATCAACTATAATTGACATATATCGATTCATGATATTACCTTCAAGCACAATATACTTGTGGCCAACATGACAATCTTCCTTATAACATAGATTTAGGGTATGGCTCCCATGACATCATCCAGTATTGTAGCCTCTTGAATATTGTAGGAAAATTTATGTTTCATTTGGGTAATTTCAACATGTTCTCTCCTTCTCACTAACTTTTAAATGTAATTATTTGTCCTACTTTTGTGGTCCCTAATAGCCTTGTCTAACTTGAAGGTGGTGGATTCGAAAATAAAAATTTTAGATTAATTTTCAAGAAAGTTGGCTTGAATCCTTTCTTTGCTTGTTCAAGCATGTCCATTCTGTTTTCCTTCTATTTCTTTATAAGTTCGTTATGTCCCATTTTCTATGGTTCAACACATCTTTCCTTCATAAATTTTTCCTTAAGGGTCCAAGGCAATGTCATTTCAACCATGTCCCTACATTCAAGGTTTAGGGTACATATAAAAGGTAGCATATATTCAAATTCATATATTGGAAAAAAATTGCATACTTTATCAATCATGTAAAATTGATCTAAAACATATTTTTTATTAAAATACCCCTTGAATTGCTTCTTCTTAATTCACCTTTCATTCACATTATTCACTTTATTGTAGCTCTCTCACAAAAAAATATACATTTATCATTAAATTATAAATGGTACCTCTTTTCTTCATGTTCCTTGAGTATTCATGAAGCATGAAGTACTTTCTCATACCCAAGGGCTTTGCCTTAACTTATTCAACTTATTGTTTGGAGTTTGTTTCACCATAAAAAAAAAACACTTTATGAAACTTTTTCTTCATGTTGTCTATGTGGTGCATATTTCTTCCATGGATTTGTACAAAATATTGAGGACTAAGTCAACCATTCAATTTCACTAGAAGAGCCTCAAAAATTTTGAGATCTCATATTATTACAATTCCCCTTTGGGCCACCCTTAATGCCATTATTTTTAGTGGAGATTTGATTTTTCTACTTCCATGTTTGTGTGACCTTGAATCAAATATGAATTAAGTTGAAAGTGTTTTTCCTATGCTTGGATTAACCTCTCATTTTTTAACTTTAAGATCATCGCAACTTCAACTAGATTTGAATACCCTTGGATTTTAATCCCATTAAATTATGTTAGCATTTCGAGCCTTCACATTTTCTCTAAAAATTCTAGTTATTCATCATTGTAGCCACTTTAAGAGGCATCCATCATTACACTAACTTTTTTAGAAAATATAATGCTTCATTTTACTAAACATTTATGAAAGTTATAAAAAAAAATTCAAGTAACTAAAAATTAATCTTTATTCTCTTCTATAAGTATACATTTTCACCAAATGGATTTAAAAGTTAAGAGTTGCAACCCTAGAGAATGCAAATTTTCTAGATAAAGGATCTATAGAACATATTATCACATTAATCTTGAGCCAACTAGGGAAGTTATAGATTTTTTTTAGATAACTCTCCATTATACTAAGAATTTCAATGACCAAGAAAAATGCTAATACCTTTTCACTAAAAAAGAAACAAGTTTGTATGGAAAAATGTTTTTCTAACTTATTAATCTTTTGTTTTGCTACTCAAAACAACATCTAATGATAACAATTTTTCCAAATATTAGGTTTTTTTATAGTCCTCATTGTTGAAATTGACTCTCATACCACTCCATAACATTCATATATCTACTTATGATTTAGGTTATATTTTGGATTACGAGTATCAAGTGTATTATTTTATCATCATTTATTAGAGTATTCTCTATACATTGTCTCCCTATATCTATGATGACGATGTATAACAAAAACAATGAAAAGATTCTATGTGGTTTCGATTGCCTACCCATTCCATTGATGAATTAATGCAACTGATACAAGGCACAATGAAAACATGTTGCGATATTGTAATATTCCTCTTTACCCCTATTGTTTCTGTAACTAAAATAGAAAGACGTAATTGTAGTTATGCAATAGTTCCTCGTGAGAAGCTCAACGCCAAGGCCTCGTGAGTTGACTTCATAGTTTTCTTATGATTTTATAAGTCAAACCATGCATTAGTTAAGGCATGTTGATGTATAACAGAAAATGGAAATGGAAAAATAAATCAATGTAGACATAGAAGACTCGAGTTCTATGTAATGAAACGATGGGGAAAAGGAATCCACAAGCGGAAGAGGTCTATGGAAAGAGAAGCCTTAGGAAATTAAGGATTAGTGATGGGATGATATCTTGATGCCGAAGAATCTAGAGAGAACCTAATTACAAATAATTAACCAATGAACATGTGTGGGACTGAGTAAGCATCACATCTGGAAGTAAATAAATATCACTAGTTTAACAACTTAAATAAGCAACTAAAGACACGCGAGTGATCATACTAAGTGAAGATAATACCCATACTAAACATATGAATGTGTTATGCTTATTGAAATAATGGAGAGAAGTTAATTATTTATCATTCCTTTGGAGAAGTGACTTTCATTAAAATTAGGTTACACCTATAAAAGCTTAACGTTATTTAGCCTTTAAAAAAAGTAAGATCATAAAGTAAATTATATATATATGTGAATGAATTAAGACTAAAGAGATAAAATAATTCTGAAATAAAAACTTTTAATGTATTAATTGAAAAAAACTTTTTTGAAAAACAAATTATTGTTATATCTATACACAAAACAATTATTATTATAATAAAATCATAAAAATGAACCACTAAATATTTATTTATTATTGGAGGAAGGAAAACCTACTAACTATGCATCTTTTATATATATAGTTGATGGAATGCTATGATAAAGGAAGATGCACTCCTATTTTAGAGTATGGGTAATAAATACAATAAAATGAAAGTGGAGTACTAAATCGAGTCGAGATAAAGTGACCGCTTCATTGAGCGGTTAGGGTTTGATTAAAGGAAACACGTGGTTACGGTAGATGCGTTAAAGGGTCGATTATTCATTTTTCTATTGAATTGATACATCGTTGGCACTTCATTTGTGGAGGGGATGAACCCTAACTCCCGTTTTGGAGGGTGGAACTTTTGGAGAAAAGGAAGGGGAAGTGCCTTCTTGATAGGGTTGGTTCTGGTTAGAAGGAAATATTTACTTTTCGTTTGAGGGCACAATGCGTTCATGAAGTGTGAGCCTCCATTCTTCAAGATGATAGATTGTTTAAGGTGTCACTCCATTAGTCTAGAGGTTAAACTATATACTTACGACCTCCGTCTTTCTTCACGAGAAAACGGCTTGAAGGGAGACTGTGGCGATCTCACGTGATGAGCAACCTACGTTCCCACACCTCCCCTTCCCCTTCCCCTTCCCCTTCCCCTTCTCCTTCTCTGTGCCATTTGGAGACCAACATTATTAGTATTTTTCAGGTAAGGAATTCTTCCACACTGGACTATTTACTATGTTACCACGACCAGGAAGGATGCCCTCATGGATCCCATTCCAACATTTTATATTTTGTTAGGTTCATTATTTGTGCACATATTTCTACATATCTACTAAGATGGATGACCTCTCCGTCTACCCTTTAACCATCCAGTTATATTGATTATATTTTAGCTCTGCATTGAGTGGCAGAAAATACGGTCTCTCTGGTAAAACCGAATCCCACCACTTTACTTTCATAAATTGTCTCTGCAATACTGAGCAAATGACCATTTTTTAGAACTTTAACTGTTGATTGCTCCTCCTATAAGGACCGGGAATTTTTACCTATGTGTTTGAATTTTCTTGCATAGTGTAGAGAAATAATAACTCCTCAATTACAAATAGCCTCCTCGCGAGAGCGCAGTCATTTAGTTCTCGATGACCTTTTCTTGTTAATTGTTTAACAGTGTATTTACTGTGTATTATTCGTGGGATGAGGGGAAAAGCAAACAACTCTATTCTATATAAATATGTATTCTACATGTGTGTCCGGATCTTTATACATATATTTGATCCTTGCGAAAAACAAGTGCTCATACAACATATATTAATCCAGCGTGGGGGAGAAAGTCTTGAATTTAATCCGTGGGGTTATGTTATTCAAAGTTAGAAGTGCCGAGGGCTGGACCAATAACTTATGTGCAATATCCTATTTTTAAGACTGTATTAAGTATTCTATATGGATTTATAGTTGTGCTAGATGAGTTTAGAGAAACGTTCTTTTATTTTCCTTATTTAAAATTATGTCATCTTCTTCCATTTTATCTTCTTCCCCATTTGTTTAGTTTTGATCAGTAACCATTTTATCTTCTTCCCCATTTGTTTAGTTTTGATCAGTAACTTTTAGCTTTGAGTAACTGATATCATTACAATAATACATAAAAAAATATATACATAGAGAGTTCATTCATCTATTTCAATATCTAGATATTGAAATTTTATATTAGAGAGAAATAAATGGACTAATCCATTCCATGTAACTAACTTATTCAAAATTATTAGGGAGAGAATAAAAAGATGACACTAGATGTTCAATCTGTTCTATTTTTTTTTAACCGAGACTAGTATTCTATTAAATGAGATAGTTAAGTTGTTAAATTGTAGTAACTAGAGTTTGGTTGTGACATTAATGCTTAGTGTGATTCAATTTATTTTTTAACATTTTCTATTAAATCTGTTTTTAGTGGATACTTTGTTTAGCTTGGGGATGGCACCTCGAAATAAAGACTATATGTAGGAAAAAGATCCTACTATTTGGTGGAACATTGGAGTCATCCCATCCCTTCAATGCATAGGTCCCTTGAGTGTCTAGGTCAAAAGATTCAGATAAGTATTTAATTAGTGTCTAATTCTTGTTATGTGAGTATTATGTATATTCTATTATTGTTATTTGATATGTTCCTATCATTTGATTACATTCGAGTTATAGATGTTTTTTTAATGAATGCTTATATCTTTAGTATTTTGTTAATAATAGTGAACATAAAAAATGTATAAAGATGGTATCTCTTAGATATACATATACTTCAAGTATATGTTATATGATGAAAATTGGCATCTAAGATAATCATAATATTTATCAAAATATAATTATTTGTAAGGGAATTAAATGCAAGAAATATTTTATGTCTTTAGAAATATCATAAGAACTTACTGCAATAAAGTATCATGATTCCATAAATTAAGTCTTTATGATTTTTAAAATGGTTATGATTTATTCTATAGAGTTAGATGATAAACATTTCTTTTATGTCATGTAACTAGGATGGTTAGCGAAGATTTCTATTCAGTTAAACTACATGTAAAAGTGAAAGTATTATTGCTTAGGATGGTTAGCCAAGATCATGCTTAGTTAAAAATATAAGAAAGCTTAAAATAAATAATATTCATTGCATAAAGGATGAGCTATTTGTACGAGTAAATCATAGAATGAATGGTATGAGTGGATAGAAAAATACTTTTGGTTAATTTACTTGCATAGAAATCAATTGACTAGATTAATACTAATGATATATGTAGTCTTTCTGTTTAGAGGCAATGATGGACTATAAAAAGTAATTTAATATAGATACATAAGTAAAATGTTGACAATGATTCTACCTTGTCATATAGATATTTACCTTTAGAATGTATGTAGTTACTTTCACTATATTGTATCCACATTGCAAGTGCTAAATGATTAATATAGAATAATTTTTTGGTATGACCTTAGTGTATGAAGGTTAGCAACAATTCCTAGATGAATTTTACAGAAGCTAAAGATGGAATGCAATATATTATTATGATTAAGTTATTTGCAACCCAAATGTTTTATATCCTTCATATGGATATAGGTATAAGGAACATATGTTACATATATTAAATTATTTTAGGAATAACATATGTGTTCCTGTATATGTCCATATCTATCTTGAATAGAAGTTTAAAAGAAGAAAATGAAATTATACCCCATTTTGAAATAGTTTATAGAGGATTTTGGGTACATTACAAATGGTATGGGAGCAAGATTTCAATGCTTTGCACCCTTATGTGATTAATCATAGAAAATAAAGAACACTTTATGAAATAGTACTCTAATCGTATCTACATGGAGTTAACACAAGTAGCGGCATATTGTTCTATATTGCATTGACATAATCGTGAGATTTTTAAAGCACTAATGCTTGGAATATCAATGAATACATTTATAATATTAGTAAGATGATTTTATTACTCATATAATGATTATTGTAAATTAATGCATGTTTATTTTCTTATGCAAGTAGAATCCTGTAATGTATTATGATGATGATGATGGTTAGCGTCTTGTGAGACCAAACTTTGGTCTATCGGACCTAAAGAAACAAATTATTTAGTTTTTTTTAATAGTATTTCTATGCTCATAGAGCTTGGAGAGAAAAGTCCCGAGCTCACTATAATTTTGACAAGTTAAAAGGATAGAAAGGTCAGTATTACAACAAAGATTATGAAATTGAGATCTAATGTTGGTGTACGCAAGGAAGTCTAAGAGGAATTTATGTTCATCCTCAATGTTCATATTATCACATATATGGCACATCCTTTCCACCTATGATGTTTTAAGAACTTCCCAACGACCTGTTTCACTATGTAACTCATGAGAGTTTGTTCTTATCTTGGCTATATTAATTTTTTTCTTTGAACTAGTTAAAATAGAGAGATACTTTTGATATTCTAAAGTAGGGTTGATGACCTACTTATAATATATTAATTTTCTTTTACCCTATAAATCTTTCTCACACCACATTTTCTCTTTAAACTTAGAAGTAACTATATTTTTACTGTTATTAATATTTTGCAATGCAAAATTTTCATCGATCTCCGAGTGGTTTAACGAGGCCATGGTATCTTTATACAAACCTCACTTGAGCCTTAGGTGGTTTTGGATGGAATTTAAATCTATCTTAGGAAGTCTATGGTCTCCCATGTTATTGATTTTGTGATTGTACAATGGGACCCTAGTCATAGCCACACTCTATAGGGGAAAGACCCACTTCTATAAGGTTAATGTTGAATTAAATGCAACTTTAAGAGAATGACTGATATATATGTTTCCCTATGGGTACAAGAGGAAAGAAAAAAACACGATCTAATTCCTAAAGATGAAAAAACAGAAATACATGTTAGATATTAAAGTTAATAACATTGATGGTACTATGCCTAGGACAACTCAGGTATGCTAATATTCATTTTAAAATAAGTAACTAAATGTTACAAAAAGATTTCGATCATGATAAAATTATTAGTTATACATTGGATATAGAACATGGAATATTTTTATATGTTAAGTATATGTTTTAACAGAGAACAATGGAGGATAAACTAGTAGAATTTAAATTTCTACCAATATGGTTGTAAAAGCTTCTATGTTTAGAATATATGATTTTTCAGAAGTGATTACAAAACTATTGAATGTTTTTTTAGAAATCTGTGGATATATTGTATAAACGATACATTGTATAGATGGTATGTCGGTGATAAGTATAACCTCCATAAAGGATAGTAGGGATACATTAGAAAATTGAAAATTTTACTGAAATGTTTTAAATATATTTTTCGAGATGCTAATAATGTCGAAAGCGTGAAATTGGTAATTATTGCACAAGTACATGTTATGTGATTTTGATGTTAAATATGTTACTAGTGCTAAATCACATATAATTCTTAGAATGTTGCGATTATGATAAAATTCAGAAGTCAGGTGTTCTTAGAAAACATGCACACAATAGTGATGCAATTGAAGTGGTGGGCCCATGATTTCCATAGTAGAAACATAATCTAGATGTTGGATGGCTAAAATTCATAGTATATAAAATTTACTTCTTTTGAAAAAGCACTAATTATATGACTCAATATTTTTTAAGCAAATGCAAATAATGAAGGACCGAGTTGGCTAAAGAACAAAGACTTAATGAGGAAAATTATAAAACTGAAGCAATAAATTAATTTAACTGAATGGCAAGAATTCAAAAAGTAAATTATAAAAAAATATAAGGAATTATAAAATATTGTCTCGTTCAGGGGAAGAAAATAAAAAATATGGTGTATTTTATTATTCACAGGGTGTGAATTGCTTTAGCATATGGTTGACGTTGAAGTCCAATACTTAGTAGCACTCATAGGTAACTGGTATACCTCCATTTCATTTCTTTGTGCACTGAGACGTACTTGAAGTACTCACTAATATATAGTAGGAATGTAGTTAGATTATCTTCATAGAAATGAACCAAAGACTAGCTATTAAATTTAAGGTAAATTGAACCATAATAAAGAAGGAGTACTACTAATATACCGGAAGCGGGAGGAATCACTACTGGTATATGTATAATCATTACAAGACTTAATGAGACTTGAAATTAAAACATAAATTTTAAAACAAACAAATTAAAATAACAATAGTACTAATGAATGAGTAAGAAACGTTATGTTGAACAACTATGGTGAAGCCCTAGATGTAGGAATATCCTAAGAGTAGATAGAAGATACAACTAATATTTGTAAAAATCTGATGAAATATATCGTCCTTGTGTTTTATAAGCATATAAACTTGAGGAGGATTGCATGTGAACTAGTATTTTTGTAAGAAGAAGGACCTCATGTATGTATATAAGAATTTCTGAAATAAGTTAAAAGTGCTATCGAAGAAATACCTTGGAAGATCATTGCAATACAAGAGGTATGTGTCTAAATATTGATTTAAATCGAATTTTATGGAATACAAAGGTATTCTATTTTTTATTTAAATTATACATATAATTTACAATGATGAAAAGTATTGTGGGTACTTTGTGAATGAAATAAATGCAATGTTTGAAATATTTTGAGGTTTCTCATCTAAAAATTGCATATTATGTTACAATATAAATGTTATAAACAATGTTAAACTCTAAAGAGTTGCAATCAAGACGCAGATACAAAATGACTTAGAGGGAATTATTTCTTTCGATTGATATCTTCTTACTTTTGATTTCAATAACCAGTACATATGCACAAGTTTTATGCTATGGTTTTAGAAAAAAATGCATTGCTTAATGTAAAGCATAGGAGTATGGATGAAGAAAACCTTGAATACCTCCACAATAAGTGTTGAATATGTGAATACATTCAAAATCCAACAAGAGTAACTAGAACTATCAGGGATTGTCATGTTGGAAAAGAAATTACAAGTTGAAAATGTTGTCTAAAAATACAAACACTCACAACGATATTATTTTTCCTTCATAAGTTTTTCCTTAAGGGTCCAAGGTAATGTTATTTCAACCATGTCCATATATTAGGTTTAGGGTATATCAAAGGTAACATATATTTAGAATCACATATTGGATAAAATAGACATATTTTACCAATCATATGAAATTTCTTCGAAACACATTTTTGTATTAAAATGCCTCTTGAATTGCTTCCACTTAATCCTCCTTTCATTGACTTTATTGTAGCTCTCTCACCGCAAATAAGAATTTATGATTAAATTATAAATGGTTCCTCTATTATTCATGTTCCTTGAGTATTCATGAAACATGAAGTACTTTTTCATACCCAAGATCTCAGCTTAAATTATTGTTTGGAGTTTGTTGTTACAGAGAAAATTTCCTATGGCTTGGGGTGGAACACAACATATAGGATGATACAAGAAATAAATCCATTTCAAACCATGCTAAGCAAATAAATGAAACTAACACTAAGGGATAAAAAGTGTACCTTATTACAGACGTTTGAAGAATATCTTCGTTGAGCTTTCAATCAAACTTGTACCTACAAATTATCCTCAACAACAATAAGATATACATGCATGGTATATGTAATGCATTAGATTCTAATATAGCATGTTCAATTCGAACATATAAATAAAGTAATTACTTCCATGGAAAAAAATATTCGTAATTACACATGTAATGGATGAGAAATGGATATTTATGTAATATGAAAAGAGATACAAATGACAACCTCTGTTGGTATCTTGTTGAAACCGAGAAACTGACTCCCTTCTCCTCGGCCTCCACCACTTCAATCCTCCATACAAAGGAAAGCTCACAAAGATAAATGAAATCTTAGGAAAGAGCACTAATGGATGCTTCAAGGATAAAGGGATGCAGACTGAAGCATATAAGAGTGAGATAAAATTTCACTATAATCTCTTTGCTCTCCAAATTTCTCCTCCTCTAATGCTTCATAATATCTCAACATATAGCCCCTCCATAGGAAGTGAAGGGTTGAATCGGAGCATTTTCGAGCATATGGAAGGCCAAGGATCAAGTGATCCATTACTTTATGGGGAAACCTCCAACTTTTTTTTATTTTTTGAGCATAAAACCCGATGTACGCGAGTGATAGTGGTGTAATATTCCTATACGTGGGTTTTAAACTTTTGAACCGTGTATATATTCAAAAAAAAAAAAATTAGGGGTTCCACCAAAGCATCTGGGTAATGTTGAGAAAATGGGGTAGGAGTCTGCATAGGGACATGTATAGGCCATCAACGCATTATGTATCAGGTGTGGAAAATAATGCTATAATAGATGCCCCCTAATGTGTCAGATCATAGGGGTACATGATGACTGAAATACATTATAACAATCTTAGGAGTAGAGTAATGAAGAACCAAGTGGAAAAACCAACCACTCATCAGTATAATAGAATGATAGATCTATACATATAACTAAATATATGAAGTATACATAGAAGTCTTGGATACATAACAATACAATGGCCATGAATAGGCGTAATAGACATATGTCATGAGTGGTCATTTCCCCATACAATATACAGTGAATTAAGGTCTTCGACCTAAATGAAGACATCCTGGAGTACACTGGAGTCTAGTCATGCGAGATGAAATCTCATAGATACTGGCATGATCAAGGAGGTAGCATATATGAAATTCCACCAAACTCGAAGGTATTCGACACAAATCATCACTAGTACATGTCCCATCATGTGAATAAAGGTGGTGAAGTCAAACATGATGGATCATCTTCTCATTACTAGGCATTGATGTACATCGTTAACATATGCATAATTTCCCACCGATAATGAGATTAGAATTAAGGTACAAATTGTAAACAAACAAGTGTGAATAGACTGTGTTGAGGTTTAACACTTGAGAGAATCCATCGATCATGGGACATTGATGTATTTCCAAATATTTCAATGGTGAGATAACCTTCCACTGATGAATGCAAGACTCGAGACACACAATGGAATTTATATCTCTATTATAGAATAAATGATCTGAATTTGATGGAATGGAATCCGCAGAAACAAGGGAAAATAGGAATCCCCCATCAATCAACACAAGGTACACATCAACACTGGATAATTTGGAAGAACTTAGACGAACAAGATACGCACAAACTAGTAACAAATTTATCGGGAATGGATTACATGTAGAGACAAGATAAATGAGGAATGGTCGACTCAAGCTAAATCTTCCTTCAAACAAGAGCATAAGGTAAAAGAAGACTCATAGGTAGCATGTGCTCAAAATTAAAATTGGGACAACTTTGCGACACAAGAGGCATCAAGAGAGGCTCCACAGGGACTAGAAAAATAACTAGTCGATGCAAAAAACTTAGAATAATGAGTACAAATCCTAAGTCCATACTAGCAACCCAACCAATGGATGAATACACTATGCTCTGTTCGAAGGAAACAAAACAACTACCAATAAAAGTGATATCATTTCCCATTTGAATATTTATGTTTTATACTTTTTTGGTATTTTTCATATTGAAAAGATTGAAAAAAAATAAAATTGCCTATAGTACAATGAGGAGGAAACGAGTGTCCTGGACATGTAAAATAGTTCCAAGAAGTGGAACATACCTATGCTCAATTCAAGGAAGCATGTGCAAGATACAGATAATTGGGGGGATGTTTCTTTCGGATATGGGATAATAAAGCTACAAAAGATATATGAGAGTCTCTACTTGGCTAGAATTGAGACAAGGTCTGGCTATATGGTTTGTAAAATTGAAGCAGGGAGTCGGTGTAAAGATCAATACAAAGAGACCTCATGCAAATGCAATTACAACTTGATACAAAATGGGAGTCCCTATAGGATATAGCCATCATAAAGTTTAAGAAAGAGTATGAAGTTCTCAAAGCCATGGCGAGACTACAAGGGACTCCCAAACCTAAGGGAGGATTCTTAGCATGGGTACCAAATGACAAACAAGGATCTAACTAGGGAACCCATGATTAGGAAATATCTAGACCACTTACATAATGTCACTTCTAGTAGTAGTATGATGGTTATGTGGCATTAAGAAGTGCGTTCGTACCTATGATTAAGGTTATATATCCATAGGATAATGCAAAATGAACATGGAAAGTGGGCATATCCTATATGATGGTTTAGTGTTATACCTTCCATGGGAATGAATGATCCAAAACACGGTGAGAGTGCACAAAAAATGGACCCTACACAAGGACATAAGGACAAAATAGTTGCACAAAGTTAGTAGAGAGTCCAAACTATAGGATATAGGGAGGATTTGCTGCGAGAAAATCATTCAAAGGAAATGACGTAGTAGACAATGGGACATAACAAGGAATGTAAGTTGTAGACCCAACGCTTTCGTATCCACTACCACCCCCATGGGAATGAACAATGGTTTGAAGACTAGATTAAGGGAGTTAAAATATTCCCAGAAATGGAGTGGAGGGTGGAATTTTACCACTCCTAAATTGATGCACAAGGTAAGGGGTTGACATGCCCCCAATCCAATACCAGGTTCAACACTAGAACCTGGACCGAGTAACATGATACCAGTAGTGATGTTTGGCATGCCAAATGTAAAGGGACCAGAAATTAAAAGAACATAAAGAGACTCAAGTAATCTTGATCCCAAAAGTCAACTAGCACACATAGAGCACACCCCTAAGTAAAACTAGGTCATATGTAAATAAGCAGAGAGGGAGGATAAGTGAGCTCCTGAATGCAGCAGGTATGTCTTTCAAAGTAGAGGCCTGAGATTCCCATACACTGCAAGCAGAGGTGTGTAACCATCTATAGTGACCCTCAGCTTAAACTCATATAGAAAATGTTCTACCCGACCCCTACCTAGCTAGGACACTCACAGAATAACCTTTGCAAGTACCCCCTATGATATTAAGGTAACGAAAATAAGGTCACCCTAATACAACCAATGTTAAGTTGAACAGTCGCAGGTGAGATCTATGGTATGGGAAGGGTAACAAAGCCCGAATCTCGAAAGCACCAAAGGTACCTCAAAATCCCCTAGATAGGAATAATATCCTAGAAATATCTCTCGTGCTCAACAAAATGTAGCATGGGGTTGTCCCCATCACTAACATGTGCATTTCCTAGTGCTTAACTCCTATGTAAGAGGAGCGTCCTGCCAACACTAATTATACCAAGGATTTCACTTCTCACTTGGACATACACCCAGTCGTTTTGTTTCATAGTCTTGGAAAAATTTACTCATGACACCTTATTCCAAGACTTTACAATCCTAAGCTTGCTTGTGCACCTCTATCAAATAAAACCGTGTAATCAATTTTAATTTAAGCATTAATTTTAATGGTTGTGATTACTCAAGGGTAATGAACGTGCAACTAGTGATGTTATGACTCAGCAATGAAGTAACTATGCACACATAAAAACCAATTCCAAATGTAACTTTGTTATTGAACATGAAAAAGGGGGTATGCCACTACATGTAATGCAAAAAATTCTTCCATTTTCAAATGCCAATGAAATCCTTCCTATATGAAATCCTAAACACTACTCTCATCCAAGAAACCCAATGCAAGTACCTCCTTTAATGCATATGTGAGATGCAAGTAAGAATGCAACTATAGAATTATTTTTATTTTCAATATAAAAAAAATGCAATAAAAGTCATAAAAATTCTCAGTCTTTGCAACAAGCAAAAAAACTAAGCTAAGAAAGAAACTGGTACTAAAATGCTAATGCAGTAATAGAAAAACAAAAAGGAGATAAATGACAAGAACAATTTTCAAAGAAAGAAAATTAAAAAAAAAGGGTCTCTAGTCACAAAAGGAGCAGTCAAAAGACAATATTGGTACCCATGAGGACCTATCCACACTCACAACCCACCCAACAACTTCACACATCAATAACTCAACCAAAATTGAGGATGTATGCAACTATTCAAAGAGTAGTAGTGTATGTACATGACTAGGTAGAGTAGAACCCACGTATATACACGATTGTATATTCTCTAGCTCACATATACAGAGAATAAGGTGGTAAAAAGAAAGACAAGGGTCAAACCACTCTAGAGGATGGTCAAACAATGAACATACTACCTAATGCGGCACAGAAAAGAGGAGAAATAGAGAGCAAATCGAGCGAAAAAAATACACCCACAACCCCACCAAAACAGAAACTCCCCAGCGGAGTCATCAATTCTATTATGGAGAAAATTTCCCATGGCTTGGGCTAGACCAAAAAAAAAAGATGACACCAGAAATCAATCCTTTTCAAATCATGTTAAACATATAAATGAAACTAACACTAGGGGATAAAAATCATACCTTATTCGAGACGTTTGGAGAAGATCCTCATTGAGATTTCAATCAAACTTGTACATACACACTGTCCTCAACAATAACAATAAATACAAGCATGATATATGTAAAGCATTAGAGTCTAATCTAGAATGTTCAATTCCAACATATAAACAAATTAATTACATCCATGGATACAAATATTCGTAATTACACATGTAATGGACGAGAAATGGATATTTCTATTAATATGAACAGAGATACAAATGTCAACCTCTATCAGCATCTTGTCGAAATCGAGAAATTGAGTCCCTTCACCTGGGCCTCCACCCTTTCAATCCTCCATAAAAAGTCAAGATCACCGTAGATAAAGGCAAGCTTAGGAAAGAGCACTAATCGTTGCTTCAAAGACAAAGGGATGCAGACTCGAGCATATAAGAATGGGGCACAATTTCTCTATAATCTCTTTACTCTCGAAAGTTATCCTCCTCTAATGCTTCATAATAGCTGAATATATAGCCCATCAATGGTAAATGAAGGGTCGAATTATAACATTTCCTAGCATATGGAAGTCCAAGGATGAAGTCATTTATTACTTGATGGGGAAAACTCCAAATATTTTTATTTTTTGAGCATAAAACCCAATGTATGTGGGTGACACTGGTGCAAGTTGCGTATACGTGGGTTCTATACTTGTGACCCATGTATGTATTCAAAAATATCTTTTTATGGGTTCCACTGGAGCATGAGAGTAATGGTGAGCAAATCCAATACAAGTAGTATGCATAGGGACATGGGTAGGCCATCAAAACATGATGTATCAAGTGTGGCAATGACACTCTATAACATTTGTTTCACCATAAAAGATTACTTTATGAAACTCTTTATTGATGTTGTCTTTGGGGAACCTATTTCTTCCATGGATTTCTGCAAAATATCAAGGACTAAGTTAATAATTCAATTTCACTAAAAGAGCCTCATAACTTTTTAGGATCTCATATTAGAATTTCACTTATGTATTTATGTGAGCTTGAATCAAATATGCATTAATGTTAATATGTTTCTCCTATGCTTGGATAAACCTCTCATTTTTAGCTTCAAGATCCTTGCAACGTCAACTAGATTAGAATACCCTTGGATGTTAATCACATTAAATTATGTGAGCATTTCCAACCTTCCCATTTGATCCAACAATTTCTAGTTCTTCATCATTGTATCCTCTTTAGGAGGCATTCATGATTACAATTACTTTTTTTGGAAAACATTTTTCTAAACATTTATGAAAAAAAAAACTATTTTCAATTAACTAAATCTTCATCTTTATTCTCTTCTACAAGTATACATTTCCAGCAAATGGATTTAAAAGTTAATAGTTGTAACCCTAGAGGATGCAGATTCACTAGAGAAAGTATCTATAAATTATATTATAACATTAATCTTGAGCCATCTAGGGAAGTTTTTTTTTTCTTTCTAACTCTCCATTTTACTCAGAATTTAATGCTAATACCTTTTCAATAAACAAAGAAAGAAGGTTTTGTTTAGAATTTTTTTCCTAATTTATTAAACTTTTGTTTATCTACTCAAAACAAGATTTCATGATAACACATTTTCCAGAGATTAGTTTTTGTTTTATTTTTTTTACTTAGAAGAATTTTTTTCCAAATTTATTAAACTTTTGTTTTTCTACTCAAAACAACATTTCATGATAACAAATTTTCCGAAGATTAGTTTTTTTTGTTACTTAGAAGTCTTCATTGTTGAAAGTGATTGTGATACCACTCCACAACATTCATAACACTACTTATGATTTAGGTTATATTTTGGATTACAAATATGAAGTCTGTTTTTTCTCATCACTTAGTAGTTGATTCTATAAAAATTATATCCCTATATATATGAAGGGGATTGATTACAAAAAACAAATGAAAAGATTCTATGTTGTTTCACTTTCCTACTCATTCCATTGAAGAATTAATGCAATTGATAGAAGGAGCAATGAAAACATGTTGGGATATCATAATATCCCTATTTACTTATATTATTTTTATAACTACAATACAAAAGATGTAATTGTAGTTATCCAATAGTTCCCGGCGAGGAGCTCAACACCAAAGCCCCTCTAGTGGACATTGTATTGTTGTTATGGTTTTATAATTAAAACCATGAATTAGATAAGGCATGTTGATGTATAATGCAAATTGGAAATGGAAATATAAATGAATGTAGACGTAGAAGACTAAAGTTCTCTGCAACAAAACGATGAGGGTAAAGAAATCCATTAGGGGGAGAGGTCTATGACATGAGAAGCCTTAAGAAATTAAGGATTGCTGATGGGATGATATCTTGATGCCTAATAATTCAGAGAGAACTTAATTACAAATAATTAACCTATGAGCAAGTGTGGGAGTGAGTAAGCATCAGTTGTAGAATTAAATAAGTATCACTAGTTTAACAACTTAAATACTCAACTAAAGTCACATAAATGATCATAGTAAATGAAGATCATAATCATACTAAACATATGAATTTATTCTACTTATTGAAATAATGGACAAAAGTTCATTATTTACCATTACCTTGAAGATGTGACTTTCATTAAAGTTCGTTTGACACTTTTTATAACTTAGTCTTAATATTATTTAGCCTTTAAGAAAATTTAACTTAAGAAAATTTAACTTCATATATACATATAATAAGAATAATAATGTTATTTATATTTTAAGAAAAGCTAATTTCATATGAAAACATCATAGAGTAAGTTATATATATAAGTGTTAAAAACGTTATGAATAGCTTAAAAATAAGGAAATAAAATAATTATAAAATAAAAACTTTTAATAAATGAGTTATATATATAAATAAAAGTTTTAAAAACATATTATTGAATGGCTTAAAAGTAAGAGTTAAAATAATTATAAAATAGAAGTTTTTAATATATTAATTTAATTTAAATGTACTTATAATGGAAGTTATTGAAGAACAAATTATTATTATATCTATATATAAAATAATTATTATTATAATATAATCATGAAAATGAATCATTAAGTTTTTAACATATTAATTTAAATGTACTTATAATGGAAGTTATTGAACAAATTATTATTATATCTATATACAAAATAATTATTATTATAACATAATCATGAAAATGAATAATTAAATATTTATTTATTTATTATTCGATGAAAATATATATATATATATATATATATAATTGATGAAATGTTACCATCAATTTGTAGTATATTTAATATTTTTTAATCATTGATTTCTTTTGGTAATATATTAAGAAAATATATTGCAATATCATTTAATAATTTATAATAATGTATGGGGGAATTGAACCATCAATCTTTTTCTTATAAGGAAGGTGGTCTTCCATTGAGCTAGCACCCTTTAAGAATTGGGGAGAGAAGTAACAATAACACTCATATTTCATCATTTATAGTCCATAAACCCATGTAACTATCTCCTAAATATCTTTTCAATTTCTCATCATTATTTCTCAAACTGCTATCATATTCATTTAAAACGTGCTTAATAAAATCCACCTGCCAACAATTTATATACCAATCTCTAAAATATAACAATGCAACAAATATAACCCCAAAACAAATAAATGACAGGTAGTATACTAGTTTCCCACTACCTAGTGAGTCCCAAAAACTCCAAATGTTTTCTTATAAAGAAATTAATTATAAACAAATTAACTATTTTCCATTGTCAAAATGAACAATTCATAATTGGCATAGTCGAAGAGGAATGTCAAAATGAACAATTCATAATTGGCATAGTCGAAGAGGAAAAACTATGGGTAACAATGCAACCGTTCAAGCTTAGTAGATTAATAATTTTTAATGACTTACCTCATTCAAGATTACTAAACTAATAATTTTTAATCACATACCTTCACAATATCTATATTTGTCACAAATTAAGCTTACCCAAGAGATCTTTTGTGACTGCAATTGTGTCTTAACACTATCATAAATCCAAATCCTAGGTTCTATGAAGCCCCAAGAGGGATCAAATCTTTTAGGTGCAAACCTTTCTTTAGTATTCACTCAACTATCAGCTTTGGTGTGATTTAGACCAAAAGACACATCTTTTTATTTAATGTAGACATATAATATTTTTATTATTAATATTTAATTTTATTTATGGTCCAAAACATATAATATTTTTTATTATTTTTTATTTTGTTAGGAAACAACATTACAACATCTCCCTCATACATGGTTTTAAAACCATGTGCAAGTCCCTCCTAAAACCATGGGTTGTTTATGAGGCCTTGCACATGGTCTTAAAACCGTTTGCAAGTACCTCCTAAATAACCATGTACAATAAAACCATGTTTGTTTAGGAGGCCTTGCACATGGTTTTAAAACCATTTGCAAGGTCCTCCTAAATCATGTACAATAAAACCATAGGTTGTTTAGGAGGCCTTGCACATGGTTTTAAAACCATGTGCACGACCAACATTTTTCTATTGTTTTGTTAGGTATAAACATTACAACATTTCCTCAGGTTATTTTTGTGGTAGACATTTATTTTTTATACCCTAGGCTTACAAGATCTCCCCATACTCGAGTGTACGGCCTCTCGCCCAATAATAAAAATTCGATGAAACTTCCTAAATACAACTGCTTCACGAAGTCTACCAATTCACCATTCACGAGACATACATGGCATTGCAAGGATGGTCCCATCATACAACATGTTTAATCATCCCACGAGAGGCCTATTCAAGGGTTTTCCAGAAGGGTACTTTTGATCTACCTCTCTCGTGGCTGTCCCGAAACCAATCTGCATGCCGACAAAGGGCCCTGGTTTGCAATGGCCATCCATACCCATCTAGCACAGCCACAACTAATATGGCTGGTGAATGTTCACCATTGAATAGAGTATAACCAAAGTAGAAACATACCAGATTTAGCTGAGTTTCAAAGTTTATCGTGGGATATATTTTCTGTTTTTAAAGAAAGCACATCATTTGCTTTACAACTTTTTAAGTTGAATTTAATGATTTGTTTAAAAATATTCTTCGTCAATAAGATTCACTTAATATTTTTTATTTTAAAATTCTTATAATGATAGCTTAAGTCATGAACTTCATAAATTTAAAATTTGGAAAAGATTTTTATTTAAGATTAGTTTTTATTTAAGTAATAGTGTTATTGATATGTATATAAAATTAACTTCAATTTATATATTTTTGAAAATGTAATAGGTTCATTTAAAGACATATAAAAGTAAATATGTGTTAGAATATTATAATCAATTAAATTAACCTATAGAGTATAACCAAAGTAGAAATATCTGAAATTTGAATGTGTTTGGAAGTTTATTTTTTAATATATTTCTATTTTTTTAAAAACATATTTCTTTTTTTATATTTTTTTAAAAACATTTTTATCATTAAAATTTCATATAATTTTAATATCTATCCATTTTTATATTTAAAATTTTTAAAATAATAATTTAAGTTATAAGTTTGATAAATTATAAAATTTCATTTATTTTTAATATTTATCTATTTTTATACTTAAAATTTTTAAAATAATAAGTTAAGTCATAAGTTTTATAAATTATAAGATTTCATAAGTTTCTAGTATTTATTAAGTTAAGTTTTGAGTTTCATAGTTTTATGTCACATATCTTTAATTTTATGTCACATATCTACTTTATAACGACAACGTGGTAGCACCCTTATCAAGGTGATGTTTTAAGTCTTGGAGTTTAATAATATATTGGTTTAGTTATCTAAGGCATAAGCCTACACTTAAGGGCTTAGTCCTAACTACATTTGTTAGAATAATGTGCATAAGGTTTTTGTCACACACCTATAAATAAATTAAAATAAAATTTTCCTTTACTCTATTATTTCGTTTATGTTGATGTCATAGGTAATTATACATGTGATTTTAACATGTATCCATACTATGTGTAACATCCCATTTTTTAAGTCCCGAGGGTTGGCTCAATTGGTAAGACGTGCGCACACTCTCTCGGTTCGGGGAGAGGTCACGGGTTCGAGCCTTGAGTCCTTTGGGGTTAAGCCTTCTGCAAGGATGGCGGGCAGTTTACCACCTCTACCATCCACTAATGTGGGGAATTATTACTGGTTTCCCGTGCATATTTCCATATGAAAAAAAAATCCCATTTTCTAAGGGATTCTTGTGTAAGAGAAATGCAAATGAAGATATATATATACCTTTTCGAAAATAAAGAAATATTCCTATATAATAGGAAGCCATTTGCACATTAAACACTTCCACATTAAAACCGAATATGAAACAGATGTTGGCGATTAACATGCACATTCCCGTGAAGTTCGCCTCACATTGGTTTATTTTATAACTAAAAATGTTTTAAAAGAAATGATTAAAATCAAAGTAAGGGTGGTGGATCTTTTAGGAAGAAGATGACTTCCACTTAAGATATGGTGTCATTATAAAGCTTATTCCATTGATGGGTGATACTTCGAAAAATTGGGAGGAGGTTGGAATTCTTAAGGAAGAATGAGAATCACCACACAGTCAAGTGAGGGCCTTTCCAATGTCTGTATTAGGTGGTATGAAGTGGTGATCTCAGCAAAGTAAGCCGACGCCGATATCGTTTTAGGTGAGACTATTCCACATTTTGAGCCGACTCGTTGCTACTATTTTTATTTGTTGTACTATATAATGAGAAGGAACAGTCTTATGGAGGGGGAAATCTCTTTATTAAGGGATTGAGTTCCACCTCTTATGCTTATAAATGTATGCATTCTATTACAATGATAAAAAATGCTATGTTTGTTAACGAGAATATTATCAGTCGACAGCAATTACAACTTTTATTTTGTTATGGTTTCTTGTTCATTTGAACAGTATATTCATCGATTGACCTCACGGTGGTGAGAGTCGGTGTTACTGGTATTATTTTAGATTGTTTTACCTGTAACTTGTGGTAGTGTATGGCCATTCGAAGCTAAGAGCCATCATTTTTGACACATTTAACTTTTAAACCATATTCCGGGAAATATTATCAGCAAGTATGCAATTTAGTTATTATGTGAAGGATTGGGTTAATACTTTGTTAAGAGGAAATTAACTTGGTGTTGGATTAATGTAGAATATTATTATAGCTTCTTAGGTATAGATGAGAAAGAATGATAAACCATTTAAGATATTATTTAAGGGTAGAATTATAATTCGTGAATAGACGAAAAAAAAACTTAAGTATATGAATTGAGAAAAAATAATTTACATTCAACTAGAGATTGTATATAAAGAAAAAAATGGTTTTATAAAAAGACTAGTTTGATGAGGATTTTGTTGTTATTATTGACATAATAATGTATCTATTAAAGATCTTTCTATATGAATGAATGTAGAGTTGTTCTTTATTAATAATGACAAATAGTGTTTTGCACTAACGTACTTGGTAAAAGATGTGTAAGGAAATTTTTTATACCCGATTTATTTAAAGACAATCAAGCGGAAGTTGGGTTTATTGCAAATGGTATCAGAGCAAGTTTACAACACTCATAACATTCAACGCTCTTCTATAATTTATCATATTTAGCAAAAAGTGAAAATATTCCTAGAATCTTTCATATTTTGGGAATAACGTTTTGCTCGTAACTCGGAATTGGGCGGACTTTATACCATTAGAAAGCTATTGAAATTCTATATAGCTTTGTTGTTTTCAGTTGTTTCAAATTCCTTATTGTTTGTTCGAGTCACTCGTTTTAGTAAGAAAGCATATTTTAAAAAAATTTTAAAAAAGATCTTTTAAAAGAAGGTTTCTTACTAAAACGCCTGCCACGGGCAAACGGTACAAAATTAGAAAAAAATTCAAAACATCAAAGTTGTATAGAATTTCAATAGATTTTCAATGGCCCAAAGTCCTCCCAATTCCAAGTTACGAGTGAAAAGTTATGCCCAAAATGAGAAAGATTCGAGGAATTTTTTCACATTTTGTTAAATAGGATACATTTTGGGCAAAATAAAACCTTATGCTTGGAACTAATGGACTCGCTTGCATATAGTTATGTTGTGAACCCTATGAAGAATTGACTATTTGGATACGAGACTTTATGTTTACTTATTGGCATGCATACTATAAAAATAATAGGGTTATGAATGTCAAAGTACATGAGCTAATTTCGTTTAGAGTCATATGCTTGATTGTGTGAAGTTAGTTGCATAACTGAAATACAAACAAAAAAAATACATGCATGAAGAGTGAAGTTTTGTTGGAAGTTCAACAAGGTTGATTTCATTAGATATTTTGAATGATCTTTAGTATGAGAAAAATATTATGTGATAACATGTAGTGAGTATGTTACTTCCATACACTTAGATATATTCTAGTATAAACTTCATACATATTGGTCATATTTTAGTGTTAAGGTCTGTTACAGTCAAGACATAACCATACAAATAGATTCCTTGCAAGGATAAACGTAGTTATGTGACAAGGATTAATACTAGAAGCTAATAATATTTAAAAGATAATCTCTTGGGATAAGATTTTAAATTGATGTAATAAACAAGTGATAGTTTTTGTGTGAATAGTGACTCGTAATATTTAAAAGAGTAGGTTCAATTAAATGACATGACCTTATGCCAATGTTTAATTTAAGATGATTATGTTAAGGTTAAAAATATGTAGAATATAAAGTTTAGCTAAGTAACTATAGCATGTTACCGATGGGGATTATTAAGATAAGGAACTTAAATCATCATATGACATTATTATTAAAGTTATTTTATATGTATTTTCTATGTGTAAAGATAAAGAGAATGGATTAAGACTTTACCCATGACCCAATATATCATGTAGACATCAATTCTAACGTATTTGGCCTGTTTGGTTAATGGTTAATAGAAACAATATAAATGTACGTTAACAACGTTACCGATGACCCAATATATCATGTAGACATCAATTCTAACGTACTTGGCTTGTTTGGTTAATGGTTAATAGAAAGAATATAAATGTACGTTAACAACGTTTCACCATGTCATTTGTATAATGGTATGTTACATTATAAGTTCAAATTTTGAGTGAGAGAGCTCGTTGGATGTGGAATTAAATTTTTCACGAGTAGCCACACTATATACTTTTGACAGACCCTTCTACCTCATCATCATCACGTTTTTCAGGTATTTCTTTTTTGGGGGGTTGTAGAATTCACCAAAAGTATGCAGTGTGGGTACTCGTTGGATGTAGAATTTAATTCCACATCCAACGAGCTCTCCCGCTTGAAATTTAAGTGAAACACAGGGCAATATGTCGAAAATATGAACAAAAAAAGTAGTTTTTTTTATCACAAATATTCCAATTCAACCATTATGGTTGACTCATTTTATTGAAATTCTATTGGTTCTTGAATTCCAACTCACAAGAATTTATTATTGGCGCGTTTTCTTATAAGGCCCATTTTATACCTCAAATTTCCTCTAATGATGAGTTAGGGATGTTGAAGAGGTAACAGGGTGAAGTAAAGTTAGAAGTAACATCAACATCTTATAGGAAACAAGGAATGCATTTTGCATATTGTGCATATCAATGAAAGATATATACAAGTGTAGTTACAACTAATTTGTCATGAAGGTAATGCATTGAGATTATTTAAATGACTAGTTGGTGTATCAAGAGAGTATGGACATTCTAAATAGAAACTTACTATTATATTTTGTTGTTTTCTTTAGGATATTATGAGGTAAATAATTTTGGCAAGAAATTGTGAGTAATGTATGTATGTGTGCATGGTTACAAGAAGCATCGTCACATGGGAATTGGTAAGATAATCGGAGGAAAAAGATGAAATCCTCAATGGAAAAAAGTAACATCTACAATCTGTATGATTTTTTGTTTATCATGGAAGGTTAGCAAGATGTTATGATTTGATAAATCAAAATTGCAGTTCTGGAGAACATAGTTTGGATAATTTGATATGCAGAGAATATACTTTGTAAGAAGTTTGAAAATTTTCTATTGAAGTACTTGAGTATGGTACCTGTAGAATTTTGAGAATGATCAGTTGTGTATATGACATATATGTGATAAAGAAATTGATTTATGGATGTGATAAAGTGTTGTTAAATATGGTGTTGTGATTGATAGTGCTTTGAGATTATTGCACATAATGAACTATGCCAGTACCAAAAGACCATAACTGAATATATATATATATATACAACCTACAATAAGAAGAATGAACTTAATACAAATAAATACTAATTAGATATAAAGTTACGAAAATTTTGAGCTGATCACACGGGACGCCCTGGGTTATAATGCTCTAACTTCTAAGAAAGCTTGTTTGCACTAAACAAATCTTCTTAAGACAAAGTATGCAGGATTAAGAGACTTATGAAGAGGAAGAAGAAAATTGGATATTTAAACTATGTGATTAAGCAAGAGAAATTGAGTTTGGTGTTGAGCATGTGGGCTCTAGAGCACCTAAATTGTTTAGGCTCTGCAAATTTTGATAAGTTAGTATATAGTTTCCAGTGAGCACCCTTGTGAGGTGTTCAACTCTATTGAACACTCTATGATATTAAAGTCCCAAGAAAGAGAGATACAAGTGAGAACCCAAAGGAGGTGTTAAGCTCTAAAGCATCTAAAATTTTCGATAAGTTAGTACAAAGTTTCCAGTGAGCACCCTTGTGAGGTGTTAGACTCTGTTGAGCGCTCTGTGATATTAAACTCCTAGGAAAAGAGATATTAGTGAACACCTAGAAGAGGTGTTAGGATATTAAGAAGAACTACCAGAAAGAAACTAGGTGAGGTGTTAGGTTATATAGTGATATCTTTTGTGATGTTAAGATTTTAGGATAAGATATATGTGGGCTTCCTGATTCTAAGTAGGAGATACACCTGCTAGCTATAAAAAATCAATGAAGGGTATCATCCTTATATCGGATGAATAAAATATATAAAGGTTGAGGGACCTACACATGAACTAGTGGTTCTGTGAAGAGATGACCCTCATGTATATACATGGCATCACTTCTGAAAGAAGATTTAAACCAAGAAACACTTGGAATATTAATGCCACACGAGAGGTATGAGTGTGAAAATTATTTTTGGTATTTTATGCATCATGATATGATGAAGCATTGGTTGAAAAGTTATATGTGAGGTGAAATCCTCTTGGGACAAATGTGAACAAAAATATACTGATATTTGCAATTGTACTATGTTGAATTTTTTATGAATTTCACATTTTGTATAAAGCCATGATATAGCAACTTGAGATGAATGGTCTATTTGGAGAACCAAGATAAGAGTATTGATAGATATGTGCATTGATATTATATATTAATCTATATGTTTTAGAATATGTGAGAAAGTTATAATTATGCACATGTAATGTTAGTTTAATATGATTACTTATGTTGCGTAGAAATGATTAAAGATACTTGAGAAGAAGCACCACTTTTTTTTATAAGCGGTATCAATATAAAAGTTAAATATGCCAAGTTATCTGCCATGAGATATAATGCATGAATGATTTTCCTCAAAATTATGGTTTTCACATATATCGTGTATCGCTGACTAGTGTTGAAAATGTTGTAGGTACATCTTTGGGGTAAGCCTCATCTTTAAAGAAGTTGTTGTTTATACTTCTATTGATTTAAAAAAAATCATATTTATGCATATTTCTTATGTTAAATGTTGCAAATGCCTTGTAATTTTTAGGTAAAGAACAAGTTAAGAAATGAAGATAACCAAAAGAAATGCGAAAGCAAGGAAAGATAGATAAAACTTGATAATTGCAAAGGAAAATGTATGTGGAAGATAAAACTCTTGAAAGATACCTATAATGAGGACGATATACTTTCAGGGGAAGATGTAACATCCCTTTTCTAAGCGATTTTTATGTAACAATAATGCAATATATATATATATATATACCTTTTTGAAAATAAAAAAATATTCCTATATAATAGGAATCCATTTTCACATTAACCACTCAATACATTAAAACCGAATAGGAAACAGATGTTAGCGATTAACATGCACAACCGAACAGGAAACGGATGTTAGCGATTAACATGCACATTCCGTGAAGTTTGCCTCACATTGGTTTAGTTTATAACTAAAAATGTTTTAAAAGAAACAGTTAAAGTCAAACTAAGGGCGGTGGATATTTCGGGAATAATACAACTTCCAGTTATTATATGGTGGTTAATTACATTAAATAAATCATCCTGCGAGAGGGGATGGAAAAAAAATTAGGGTCTAACTCTCTCCAAAAATCTGATATGTGGATACCGAATCTGGGGAGGGGAAGGTACTACGATCGTTGTTTCTTTTAAGATGCGCTACTAATAAGAATTAGAATCGCCGTATAGTCAAGTAAGGGCCTTTCTAATGTCTGTATTCGGTGGTATTAAGTGGTGATTTCATCAAAGTCAGTCAACCCTGCTATTGTTCCAGGTATGAGAATATTCCACATTTTGAGTAGAGAATCGTTGCTACTATTTTTATTTATTGTACTGTATAATGGAAAGGAACAGTCTTATGGAGGGGGAAATCCATTTATAAAGGGATCGAGTTCCAACTCTTATGCTTATAAATGTCTGCATTCTATTACAATGATGAAAATGCCATGTTTGTTAACAAGAATATTATGAGTCGATTGCAAGGAAAAAATTTATTTTGTTATGGTTTCATGTTCATTTCAGCAGCATATTCATTTATTGATCTCAGGGTCGTGAGAGACGGTGTTACAGGTATTATTTTAGATTGTTAACTTGTAGCTTGTGGTAGTATATGGCCACTGGAAGGTGAGAGCCATCATTTTTGACACATTAAAATTTAAAACCATATTCCATAGCAGGGTTGATATATCCGCATTGAGAGCTAGCACTCATGGTATATTAACTCTTGACCTGAAATTCATAGTAAGGGTCATCCTCTTTTAGGTAAGAATCATCCTCTTTTAGGTAAGAATCTGTAAATCCTGACATGGTCGTTCTCTCAGCAATAAGAGTTAAGGCTAGTTGTCTCTTTGCATTGAATGCACTCTCTCTCGCAATCACCCAGTCTATTTGTCACACACCATGTGAATTCGATTTTTTTAAATAGATAGTAAGGTAATGAGTTGATTTTATCTATCCCCTTATGGTTCTCATCCCTCTATATATCAAAAGAAGAAGAGAAGAAACTGAATTTTTATTTATTTCAAGATCCTAAGAAAGGGCATTTACATATGGTATGGTATCTATTATATTGGATTTTATTAAACGAAAAACTAAAATAAAACCAGCTTAGATCCAGCTTTACCCGGCTCTATCATGCGCCGAGAGGGATCAAATATTTCGAGGTGCAAACCCTTTTTTGGAGTGCAATTGTTGAAGCAGGGTAAAACTTAGATCCAGCTTTAATCGTGTATAAAACAAAAACAATGTCAAAAATATGCATTTTGATCAATAATATTCAAAGCATAAAGGATTTTTTTATGTTTTTATAAAATCTCAAAACTTTAAAACATAAAAGGTGTTGTATGGTTCTAAACAATGCTAATTAACTATATACATGTTAAACTAAATACATTTTAAAGAATTTGCAATCAAATTCTAATAACAAAAATATAAAAAAATGTAAACAAATTATGTGAGTTATATAAATTATTCACTCCATTAGAATATGAAACAAATTCTAATTATTAATAGAAATGGAATGAATAATTTAAAAACAAATTCTAATTAGATATATGAAACCCGTCAAATCCTAATTATATAAATTATTCAAGTCATTAGATATATAGAATCTGATTGAATAATTTAAAAACAAATTCTAATTAGATGCCACCTCGATACAAAGAAGCAAATCCAAGAAGTCATTCAGAGAAAACATACTTCTTATATAGTAATTCAATTATACAGTCCTTTTCTTGACAGAAAAAGAATGTATATAAAGAGATAAGCAAATTTATATAATTTCTCTTGAAGTGAAAATCACAGATTGCAGATAAAGAGATAATGTGCTTTGCTGGATCTAAGCTGGAGATCAGTTCATAATTGCTGCATTATTAGAAGTGAAAATTGTAGAAGGGAAAATCCAGATGCCAAAACAAAAACAAAATCCAGAAATTGCAGATGGATTCTGGTGCTCGCAGATGCCAAAACAAAAACAAAATCCAGAAATTGCAGATGGATTCTGGTGCTCGCCATCAATCACAGAAATGGACTACAGGGGAGAATACATCAAATACTATAATAATCTACTCGGATCAGTTTCTATAATTCAATGGTTTCTCATATGCATACTTGATATAGAAAGTTAAATTATACGCATTCGCATACCTGAGACAAATCTGTAATTGCTCTCAGCCTCCCTGCTAGCCTCCAGATGCTCGCTCTCGAAAGCCATCCTTAGATTGTAGGGTGCCTGCGTTACATATAATTCAACCTCAATAAATGAACTAAGTTGAAAAGTTTGAAAAACATACCGTTTGAAGAGATATGTCACATAGGTTATGTTAGAGTTGTACTAACAGCCTTAAAAAATTTGAATTGTAGAGAAACTTGTGTTGTTAGATGATGAAATTAGGTTATTCTGCATGTATACCTGTATCTCAGAGTGAAGGCAGCCGTGGATGGCCAGAACTTCGAAGGCGCAATGGCGGAGTACTGCACCCACCTTCACATATTGCGACCATGGATAAAAGAAATGCCTGAATTGCCCGTGAGGAGGTTCCCACTTTGCAAAATTGTCCTGGAAACAACACACCAATATGCAAGCATTTTAGGGCTATGTAATAATGATTCACGAAGTGATAAAATCGAGTTATTTGTTGGTTGATCAGAGATTTATGCACTTGAATACTTGTAAGATTCAAGGACAGTAGTTAGGATATAGGCTACCATCGACTCTTCTTTAGCTGAAGATTCCAATGCTGACTTGCATTTCTGGAATGTGGGCTGTTCCTCATCGTCATCCATTACGGCAGTGTCTTGAAAGTATTTCTTGACACATTCTACAACGAAGGAATTATTCAATGTTCCATTTTTTTTAAATTGACTTACAAACTATTTCAGAGGGTATCTGAGATTCTGATTGTTGTTTTACAGGAATACATATAAGGTTTTGGAGTATGGTATTGTGAAACTTTTAATGTATAAACCAAATTGAAGAGTATAAGAGATTTTAACTGTGTTTGGAATATGGCATATTGAGATTATTAATTATTAAGCCGACTTGTATATATAGATATATAAGCCGACTTTTTTATGTGACACATGTCATCTCCACGTTGAGCACGGAATTACACTTCTACCTCATACCGGGCTGTAGAATGCGCCTCTCGGCGCAATAAAAATAAAAATAGAATCTTTCTCTTGAGAGAAATAACCCTATAAAATTGTGATTGGTACAAGTGAGAGTATTCAGATTTATTTTACGACGGTAATGCCTATGTTTTAGAAAAAAGGCCTTGTGTTAAGGATAAAGATTAATATGAAAATAACAGTGGTTGTATTATAGAATTGTAACTTTATTTATTGATAATAAAATGATTAAGAATTCTTGGTGGATTTATCCCAAAGGTTTGAGTGAACCACATATATTGGTGTCTCTCTTTTTTGTTTATATTTTATGTGCCTTATTGTTGGCCTGCGAAAGGGGTGCAAAAAGGAAGTTCCCAGGAAAGGGGCGCAAAAAGGAAGTTCGCGCACGCAACCAAGGAAAATGTGTCGCGCGCGTGATAGAAGCAAAGGAAGATTGCGAACGATGAAAAGGGCCCGCAAAGGTAGAGAAGAGAGGTGAGCTGAAAAGGAAAGGCAAGCACGGAAGCGCACACAGGGAAGACAGCCAGAAAGTGATAGGGTGGTTGTGGGTACAGAAGCCGGCTTAAGTCGGCACATGCCACACAAGTGAAAACACGTTGTAAGTAAGGCCGTTAGTGCCTCGTGTCGAGTCATGAGCATCACAGCTGTAGCCTAGGGGGCGACTGATGGTGACAATTAACACACTGCCTGTAAGCAGTCGACCAAGTGTGGTCATGTAAAATGTTATAAATAGGAGAGATTTAATAGTTAGAAGGTTACTTTTTGTTAGACGTAATTATGGAATGGATTTGATAGACGAGAGTTGTATATAGTTGCAGAGAGGAGATTTAGAGAAAGGTAATTAGAATAGTGGAAGGAGAAAGCTCTGCTAGAGCAGTGCAGATGCTAGGAGAGTCGATCCAGGCTGTGTGCAGATCTATAGGTAGTAGTAGTAGATTAGTAGAAATAAGACATAGAGCATGAGAACTATGAGTCTGAACTGAAAGACATATCTCAAGATCAGTCTACATCCCGCAGAATGTAAGGTGCTATATCCTTTCTCATGTCAGATGAAGAGAACCTTGGTGGTTTTTCCCAAATTGGTTTCGACGTTATTTCTTGTGTCCAAATGAATGATTGATGTGTTGAATGTTATGTGATTGATTAATAGTTGCTTTCCGTATAATGTTAAATGTGGTTCAGTTCTATCAAGTTCTTGCAATGGGTAGATGGATGAATAGAATATCTTGCTGAATTGACACTGTATAAATATATATCATTCTGGATAATTTAAGTTATGAATCCCTACTTAAGCAATAGAGCCGATTGATGTGAGTTAGTTGCGCTGCACGAGTTATGCTAACTGCGAGGGGGAAAGGAGTCAGGTCGTGCGCAATGACATACAGTTGTCCTCACGCACGCAGAACCAACTCCTCTATCTAGCCTCCCTGCTGCCTTCGTTGAGCTCCTTGGTTGTGATCCAAGGGACGATACTTCCTCGACAATCGCATAAACATGGTTCCAGTGGTCACCCATCTATGAGATATATTGGGTGAGACTGCGCCTGCTTCACACGTGTTGCCGATGAGGCTTGATTTATCGGGCTGGTATCTCAGGTAGTTGTTGGATCGGCGGGTTGCACAAAACCTGGGTCGCTCAAGTGGGGAAAAGTGGCCAACAAATGGTCCCGTTGCCGGGACCGATTGATTAAATCAGGGAGATGTTATGGCCCTCAATGAAGGAGTAGATAGAATATCGGCTAGATGCTAAAATGCGACTGTTCCTGCGAGAAGAAGCCGACAAAAGACAGGTGAATGCAATAAAATGGATAGGGGAACTGTCATAGTGAATGAGTCACACCGTTTTTGGAGCGGATATACTGTGTAAGAGCTAGAAGTAATATGCAAGGTAGCAGGAAGAGATGTTCCTCGAAATTTCTGAGGATGAGTTAAGCATTGGATTCTTAAAAAGCGGAAGGAGGTTCTAGTTAAGAAAGAGAACAAAGGTAATAGGAGGAAGGAGGGCCTATAGCTTGCTTAGGGAGGGTGAATATGAATGTGAATCATACCTAGATGATTGCAACGAAAAGGAGGAGTATATCCCAGTTTCTGAGAGAGCAGAATTGGGAGGGTCTGAATAATCACCAAGAATAGGACGTGACTACAGTATTCTAGAGAGATCACCCAGAGTAAGATATAGAAGTCCATCATCTGAACCCCTTGTGAACATTAGCAGTCCTAGTGTCTGAACTAGTAAGCAATAAATCCCATCAGCAATCCCCATAAATCCTGTAAACTCAAGAGGTCCAGTGAACCATCACAACACCACCCTAATGGCAGGGACAAATGTTAGATTACCTACCTTTAATGGGAATGGAACAGAAGACCTAGAACAACATTGGTTTTTTTTTAAGCTGTTTGGTTGGTGCGATTAGTACAAAATGTTGATATAAAGAAGGCACAGATGATCACGACTCTAAGGGGTCGTGCCCTGGATTGGTTCATGAAATTTTGTGTCGCACCAGTAGGAACCTCGAAGAAGACTCTTGAGGAGATTCGATGGGCAATGATCTTGGAGTTTTGAAAGCCCCAATCGGAGTCCCAATGTATTACCAAAATCAAGGAAATTAAGCAGGCTCTAGCAGAAACGGTTTGGGACTTCGACCAACGATTTAAAACAATGATGGCCAAGGTGAGTTTCTAGATATCGGATGTATAGCATAAAGTGATTTATTACTACGCTACTATCACATATAAGAGGGTTGCTCATGCAACAAATATCGCAACATAAATGAAGGCATTGGAGTTAGCAATGAAGCTAGAGGCTTCGCCCATAGGGGATGGTGCCACAGGAATTATACATATTCAGTCTTAGTTGGCTAATCTAACTATCCAACTCCAAGGTATGAAAAGGAAAAAAGAAGCACACGAAGACCTCTGGTGTACCCGATGCCAGACCAACGGACATACCAAAGATGAATGCCCGACATATATGAACTACATTTCATTTGGTGGGCCAAGCCCATTGAATAGATGAATATTACCTTGGTGCAATATATTGAAAAAAAGAGGACATCGAGACACTAATTGTATCTATATGCATAAGACGGTATGTACACCAACCATCCTATATTCTAAATTTTGTAAATCTGTAGGGCATGATGAAAAAATATTGTAGGGCCTACCAACTCATGAAGGACAAAATGGTAGATGCATATTTTATGAAGAGGGAAGAGGAAGTAAAGATTGAATAGACCCCACCTCAATTCCAGGCTCCTCCCCAATTTCAGGCTACACCACAATTCCCATCTCCGCAACAATTTCAGATGGCACCTCAGTTTCAGAATATGGCCCCATATAGCTTATACCAATAGAAGTACCAGTAACCACAATACCTGTTACAACCACCTCAAAGGGGTGGTGGAAATTTTAGGGGCCAAGGAGGAGGAGAATTTGGGCGGGGAAGAGGGCCAGTTGTATGCTACAATTGTGGAGTACCGGGGAATTACACTAGGGACTGCCCAAAACCTACAATGAATTGTTCGTACTGCAGACAGTATCACAATGTGGAGCAATTCCCATGGCTTATTGCTTGATGGCAATCTTGGATGCTTGGACCAACCAACTTGGTACCAAACCTTGCACCAAATCCTACGCCAAATGCTCCCAATCCGAATTCCAATATCAATATATAGATGATAGTTGCCGACCCACGAGAACCAAATGTGCTAGTGGTCACAAGGGGACGTGCTATGACAGGTGTATATCAAGCCACGTAGACATACGCTACTATGCACATGCATCCTCAGGTGCGACCTGCCGCAAAGAAGAAAGCGCTAATTGACATTCAAGAACAAAACCGCATATTCATGGATGTGTGTCTAGATTTCATCGGTGCAGAACAACCATCCACCTCAGGCCAAGTGAAAGATATGCTTGAAATATTATAGAACGTATTTCAACAATGAAGTACAGACAAAACTGCAGGTAAGTTTAGTAAACTTAAACCTTTCTTGTCAAGTTTTTTAGCGCTAATCAAGGATAAGGAAGCGATTACAGAACTGGAAGCACTCATTGAAACAATTACAGAGGGAGACCCTCTACCAAAGAAGGTTAACAGTATCAATACCAAGCTCAAGATAGGATGCGAACTCAGGATGACCATGCAAATTGGTGATTATGATATGGACTATATCATCCTAGACCTGGAATCCGATGTCAATATCTTAACGTGCCAAACATGGGAAATAATGGAAAATCTACCCTTAGAATGGTCCCCCATTTAATTAGGGCTTGTAAATCAAGCAAAGGTCCTCCCTGTTGGCAGGATGGGTCAAGTTCAAGTGGATATTGAAGGATTACGCACTTTTGCAGACTTCAAAGTCATAGACATAGTAGACGATACGACCCCATACCCTGCACTGCTTGAGATTGATTGGGCAATAGAAAACCAAATGATCATAAATTTCAAAAGAAAGATCCTATCGTTTTAAGATGATGAGATGTGGGTTGTTGCCCCCCTTGACCCATTAGAAGGACTGAGGTATGTTGAACTAGTATTCAACGAAGGGCATGGTGACCACCTGGACACCATCTACAATATAACCACCCTTCGGGAAGACTATATTAATCCTACTGCAGATGGTAACCTAAGTTATAAATGTGAGATTTCATGTACATCAGACTCAGGAGAGCCACTGGAGAAGTGGTAGAACTGATTACATGAAGTCTTGTTGAGAAAATATGCTAGGATAACTACGTCTTTCAGATGAGTAGGAACTCACTGCACGACCACTACCCACATATGAAGGACTGCCTAACTTGGAAGCATTCTTGACTGAATTTGAAGAACTGGTCACAGAGCCACGGTGACTGTCTGCACTAGACTTTGCATTAAAATCTATGCCCGCACGATGGTGTGGTATGCATAAGAGCACCATAACTGAATGGACACAATGCAGAAGGTTGCTAGAATTAAGGTTTGGAGAAGAAATTACAACTATAACCCAAAGATATACAGGTTTATCCAATCATGTCGAACACTTGGAACAATGTTCCACAACATTCTCGAACTACCATCGCTAGGAATGGGTTCATTATTTCATCCATTCTCTTGAGATGGCACCACAAGGCTAGTATGCATCTATGGAGCTGCGCCAAGAGACAAGCGAATGGGAAGAAGCTACACAGAAATTCACTTACACATTCCAGTTTCTGAATGAACAACCTACAGTTGATATTGCGCTGAAAACTATTAAGGAAAAAATATTCACTGAGATCCCACTGGAGATTGTGTATTCTCAACCTTGTGTTGTGCATTCCTGCCAATTCTATGAGACAATACAACATTGGATGATGTGATATAATCTCTCTAGGGACCCGGACGATGATCCAACCAACATTAATATTCTCGAATCGGAAGGATCACGCGAGGTAGAAGGAAGCATCATTTTCAGTGAACAGTTCATTAAGACGCCAAAGATTAAAAATGATAACATTGGATTGGAGGACAATCTAAAATTTTCCAACATTGGATACTATTGGCATGAAGAAACAGTAGCAAAAATCACTGATCTATTACACGAATTTCAGGACCTATTCCCGACAAATTTCAAGGAGATCAAGGGAATAGTAGGAGATTTGGATGAAATGAAAATTCCACTCAAACCTAATGCAAGGCCAATGAAATAGCGACCATACAAATTAAACCCATGTTATAAGGAGAAAGTAAAAGCATAACTAGATCGCATGTCGGAGGTAAGAATTATTGAACCAGTTGAATAATCCAAATGGATAAGCCCCATCATCATCCAAGACAAAAAGGCAATAGGTGAAGTCAGAATTTGTGTTGACCTAAGAAAACTAAATGATGCATGCTTGCGTAATCCATTTCCTACACCATTCACAGATGAGGTTTTGGGAAGTGTTGGTGGATAGGAAATGTACTCATTCACAGACAAGTTCTCAAGATACTATCAGGTCCGAATTGCACAAGAATATCGAGACAAGACAACCTTTGTAACAGAATGGGGATGCTACCAATACACAGTAATGCCCTTCGCCCTTAAAAATGCCCCTACTATTTTTTCTAGAATAGTAGTATTTGCTTTCAAATATTTCATTCATAAGTTTCTTGAAGTATACTTTGATGACAGGAGATTCTTTGGTGTGGTAAGAGACCATATTCAAAACTTGCGCATGATGCTGGAGAGGTGTCGCTAGTATCAAATTGCGTTGAACTTGAGAAAATGTATCTTCTATGCACCTTTCGGTGTACTGCTGGGCCATGTAGTATACTGCGATGGAATCTTGTTCGACCCCGCGAAGGTATCAATTATCCTAGACTTTCCTCTCCCCACATCAATCATGCAACTCAGGTCTATATTGGGACACACTAGGTATTATAGTAAATTCATAAAAGGGAATGCAGAGATAACTGCCCCAATGGAGGAGCTGTTGAAAAAAGATGCCAAGTTCGAATGGAATGAAAACTTCCAGGAGAGTCTGGATAAACTAAAGGGTAAAATGGCTACTTCACCAATATTAATATTTCCAGATTGGAAAAAATAATTCCATGTACATGTTGATACCTCATCGATTGCACTTGGCATAGTGTTAACCCAACCAGGAGATGGTGCAATTGACCACCCAATCGTATTTGCCAGTAGGAAACTATCAATGAAAGAGAAAAATTATACCACAACTCAAATAATAGGGCTTGCGATGGTCTATGCTCTACAAAAATTCCTACATTATCTATTGCGTGGACAGTTCAAAATGTTCACTGATCATTCTGCACTAAAATACCTGGTCAATAAGCCAGTGTTGGGGGGGGGAATCTACTGGTGGATCCTCCTATTTCAATAATTTGAATTTGAAGTCATTGTGAAGCTAGGACGACTAAATGTTGGGCCTGACCATTTATCGCAAATTAAAAGTGGGGAGGAACCCACCAACCTAGAGGACTATTTATCGGATGCGTGGCTATTTTCTATAGATGCCATTGATAAAGAATTCGATGCAATTATACACTTACTTAATACAAGGTATGCACCTGAATATTAATCAATATGGAAAAAGAAAAAGCTATTTGTCAAGGCTTCAGACTACACGCTCATAGCGGGACAACTCTATAAGTTGGGACTAGATGAAATACTGTGAAGATGTGTCTTTGAGCATGAAAGACCATTAGGTAATGGCAGAAGCACATGCAGGTGTCTCAGGAAGACACTATGTCGAGAAAGCAATAGTGCACAATATTTTGCAAGTCGGACTCTGGTGGCCAATGGTACATATGGACACAAGAAAATACTATCGTAATTGTGATAAGTGTCAAAGAACGGGGAAACCATTGCGATGTGATGAAATGCCGCTTGTGCCATAAATTACACTATAGGCCTTTGATAAATGGGAAGTGGATTTTTTTGTCCCTATCGGTCCACCAGTAAAATGAACTAGTGCGCGTTATATCATCACTGCAACAGATTACTTGACAAGATGGGCAGAGGTCGCACCTGTAAAAGATTGTACCGCTGCAACTGCGTCCCACTTCCACTTTGAGAATGTCGTCACAATATTTGGTTGTCTCAAAATCCTAATCAGTGACCAAGGTATGCATTTTGTAAATAAGCTAATTGTTGAACTAAATGCAAAATTCCAAATCCAACACAAGAAAACAACACCCTACCATCCTCAAGAAAATGGAACTGTCGAGGCATTCAACAAGGTACTTGAGAATGCATTGACCAAAGTATGCAATGTGCACAGATATGATTGGGACCAGAAAGTCTCACTAGTATTATGGGCCTGTAGAACAACATGCAAACGACTAACTGGATACACCCCTTTTCGTTTAGTCTATGGGCAAGAAGTAGTCGTGCCCATGGAGTATATTGTCCCGAGCCTACGAATTGTTGCGATAACGGAGATGACAGATACCGGCACTGTAGAAGAGAGGCTAGCATAACTGGTTCAAATGGAAGAAAGCCATTTTATTACATGCTTCCATCAAAATGTGGAAAAGCAGTGACAAAAAGCCTGGCATGACCACCACATCACAACAAAGCAATTCAAGGTTGGTGGACTTGTTCTGATGTATGATAGTAAGTTTCTCAAGAATCCGGGTAAGCTCAAAATGCATTGGTTAGGTCCATACATAGTTACACATATTACTGAAGCACGAGCAATAAAACTACATAAGCTATATGGAACACCAGTAGCGGGCATGATCAATGGAAGTCGATTAAAACCCCTTCATGACGACTATGACACGGTCCCATAAAGCCATGATGCGCAAAAAAAAATGACAGATTTTTCACAAGATAGTTGGTCAAAAGTTACAAACAGCTAGTAGGCACTGAAAATCGGTAAGGGCAGTAGAAATTTGAAAAAGATCCAGCACCACTAAACATTCAGTAGCATTAAAGCGACAGGCATGAGGAAAAATGAGGCAGATGTTTTGGTCCCAGTTGGTAGAGTGCCTTAACTGCCCTAACAAATGCATAATTGAGCTTAAGCATGCAAAGGAAGATCCTATGTGATCCACCAAAGGGTCCTTCACTCTGTCTAGTCATCTTAAAGACTAATCTCCTAAAATTCGTCCTTGTCTTCCGTCGTAAACTTCTAAATTCCTTTAATTTTTATTTTTTTTGCAATACAAAGAGTCAAGCCTACTGCATAGACTGAGCCATCCTTCAGATCCAAAGACCTTACTCAGTAAAATATTCCAGCCATAGTGAGCACTCCAGTAAGGAAACCTTGAACTGGTTTTGCCGCCCAAGAAGATGAAGAAGACTTAGGAAAATTCGAAGGTAGTACCAAAGCTAAGGATCACCAAAAAGTCAATGCAGAGTCTGTTGCATCCATCACAAGAGAGAAGTTAGCTCACACAGGTAATTGCCTCCCGGCCATTAGTGCAACCAGTGGGAGGACAAGTGTTTCTCCCTATGAAATCCTTGAATACCAACCCCCCAAGTTCCTCTGTCCCTGGGGAAAAAATACCTAAATATCGTAGAGCCAACCCAGTTCAACCATCATCACTAAAAGTAGATCTCACTAAAGAGGAGAAGAACTTACTGTCACCCTATGTATCACCCAGGAAGCCTAGTGCCGTAGCAGTAACGATGAACATTCCAGAGCTACTAGAAGAACCGAATATTCCAGACGGTGTCACAAAGCCCCAGGATGGCCCAAAATCCCAGGATTCCATATTTCCCAAGCTCTAATTATTAAAGTTTTAATACTATGATACTCAGAAGCTAGACATCTCTAGAGATCAAGTCATGCAAGTAAAAGCTGACCAGACACCGGAGGTAGACGATGTCTCTACACTCGAGTATGCACGTGAATTAGAGCAGTCCAGTATATTAAACCTGCTCCTCATGCCCCACTCAGGCCACTCTAGACCAGTCAACATGTATGTGAAGCTGTTGCTTGTGTGCTTCCATGGTGGCCAGATTTGGCTAAAAAAACCATACGAGGTGATGGTGGACTTGATTTCGTACGTTATAGGTCTTCCATGGAAGGGAATCGATGGAGCCCTATACTTGAATAATGAGGGGGAAAATACAGACAAAAATGATATGAATACTAAGTATCATCTCCTCCATGACGGAAATTCCTTTATGATCATCTCCATTAAGGATAGTGTGGTGCAAGCAGCAGCAAAGATATTGTGTAGAAAGGTCTTATGCAAAATGAGGCTGGCTGAATGCACGGCTACAACAGTAGAACTCGCAAAAAAATGTGCACAGGGGGTGCACATTAACTAGTCCCAATTCCTCTTAAATGAACTGTTAGATGGTGCACAAGAAGCACAGGAACAACCCACAGCTAAGTTTCACTTATCTTGGCTCTTAATTTTAATTTATTTTGCAGTATGGGCTCCGCCACCAGACTATCATCCTATGGATTTCCCCATATAGTTTCTTGGTAGGCCTTACCAGAAACTCTAGGACCATAAGGACAGCAAGTGCAAGAATGATGCCAGAATTATGTTTTTCCTATAGGGAGAAAGGCTCCAGCAAATAGTATGGGTGCAGTATCGGTTAGATCCTACAAGGGTTGCAAAGTACCTATTCATTCAATTCCATGCAGTGCACCACAAAATCATCTTGCAACGACAAGGGGACCCCAATAAGAAATCCCTTCCAACATTCTTCATCCTCAGGGATGCGGACATTGAGCAATAAATAAAAGAGTGGCCCGAGGAATGGATTACCTATCAGGAGAAGGTACCTGCATAAGAGCAAGTCCCACAGGAGAATCCACCATAGTGTTAGAATTTTAACATTAAGCTAGCATTATTAGGATCTTTTAACTGAGAGAATAACAAGCACAACAATCCAACCCAAGAGACAATGAACACAGTGTTTTTCCTTGGGGAAACCATAAATGGAGAAAACCCCACAACTTCCTCAGAGATAGAATCAATAGAAAATAGAAAATCCCAAAACAGTAAGATGATCTCTCGACAATAGTAACCTTATTTCTATCTATCCCCAGTGTCTTCTCCTTCCTCAACTATGCACTACACTTGAGTGTGTATGAGATGTGTGTTAAATAGAGATGTCACCTCTCTATTTATAGTGAGTCCTAGCATGAATAAAACCCTACTAGGGCTGACTTCAGTAGGTAATTCTAATAAACCTAGTGCCCTAAAACTGCGGGGACTTTAACCCTTAGACAATAGGAGGGTTACCCACAATGACTTGACATGACTTGTTTACATTATAGATCCTCCCAATCGAAACATCGGGGCATGACATCATGACTCAATTGTATTACAGACACATCCCGGAATAAACATCGAGGTACAAGACATAAGATACATAGATGAATCCATTATGAAGTTACAAATACATCAACACTCCCTCTTAACTAGGAAGTTATTCTTTCGACACAATTTTTAGCATTGTTATTCTTCTCTGTATCTACTGAGTCATCTCGTTATGTTCATCTTCAAGTCTTCTTAGTCTTCAAGTCTTCTTCTTCTTCAAGTATTCAAGTCATCTTCTACTTCAAGTCTTCTTCATCACGGGTTCTGGATCACCACGACTACTGGACCATCACTATTGGATCATCATCACATCTATATCATCACTTGATATAGATCGTCATCAAGTCTGGATCACATCTGGATCATCACTTGATCTGTATCATCATCAAGTATGGATCATCATCACATCTAGATCATCACTTGATCTAGATCATCATCAAGCCTGGATCATCATCATATCTGGATCATCACTTGATCTGGATCGTCATCAAGTCTAGATCATCATCACATGCTATCTTAGAATGGTGCTATCTCAATTATTCTCGTCACAGGAAGTTCTACAGATTCAATCCTATAGGCCTACCCTTCATGTAGGTCTTCATCAGCACTTATATCTGACACTTAAGTCAGAATGGCCTGCCCAACTCTTACATCTGACCTCATCTTGTCAGAAAGGCACACCCAGCACTCACATCTAACCTCATCTTGTCAGAAAGGCATGGCACTCACATCTGACCATGTGTAAACACATCGCGCCAAAATGGCTCAGCACTTATATCCGACCATGTGCAAGCACATCGCATCGAAAAGGCTCTGCACTTACATCTGCTCCCATCTTGTCAGAAAGGAACAACACTCACATCGCGCCAGAATGGCTCAACACTTATATCTGACCTCATCCTATCATAAAGGATTTGCACTTACATTTGACCATGTGTAAACACATCGCATTGAAAGGGGGTGCACTGCATATGATCATGTAGGAACCAATCCTACAGTCCTATCAGAATGGCCCCCAGTCCCAGACTGAGCTACCTGGTAACTAACAAAGTGCCTCCATTCTCCCAGAGAATGAGATGCCCTTACATCTGACCTACTCGTTAGAATGGCCAACACTCACATCTAACATGGGAGGAACCTAATCCTTTAACCATGATAGAATGGTTCAACCCTTACATCCAATCAAGTGGGGAAACATCCCTCTATCACATCAGAATGGCTCTTAGTCCTAGACTGAGTTTTCCTGGTAACTGACCAGGCACCTCCATTCCAAAAATGGAAATATCCCTTATATCTGATCATGTAGGAACCAATCCTGTAGTCATATCAGAATGGCTCAGCACTCATATCTGACATGGAAGGAACCTAAATCCTCTCACCATCATAGAATGGCTCAACCCTTACATCTGACCATGTAAGGAACTTAATCCTCTCCCATGTCAGAATGGCTCATGGACTCATCACTTCCCTTTGGAGGGAACCTCGATCTGGAGAACATCAAGCTTCTCCCTGAAGTACTCAAAATTCACCCTATCCAATGGCTTTATCAACACATCATCTATCTGATCATCCATCACAACATACTGGAGCTTCACTACTCCCCTCTGCACCATATCCCTGATACAGTGATACTTGATCTCAATATGCTTCGACTTGTCATGGAACACTGGGTTCTTCGACAACTTCACACAATTCTAGTTGTCACAATATACTCAAGTAGCATCCAACTGGAGATCAAATATATTAGACAGTAGCTTCCTTAGCCATACTTCCTCACAACTAGCTGAACAAGCTGTGACATACTCTGCTTCAGCTATACTCTGTGCCACATAGGATTGCTTCCTGCTAAACCAAGAGATCACACCTGATTCCATACTGAAGAAACACCCTGAAGTTCTCTTCCTATCGATGGCACTACCTGCCAAATCTAAATGAACATAACCCTCCAGGTTAATCTTCTGATTCGACTCATACTTGAGCCCATAATCAACTGTACCCCTCAGGTACCTCAGAATATGCTTTGCAGCAATCAAGTGAACATTTCTCGGATCCGTCAAGAACTGGCTCAAGGTGTTCACGGCAAAGCAAATGTTTGGTCTCATGTTCGTCAAGTAAATCAAGGACCCAATCATCTGATGATACACCATAGCATCAATCGACTCTAATGAAGCATCACTCAATAGCTTCAGGTACAATGTCATAGGTGTGGCCACGACTTTGTAGCCCATCATCCCAAACCTCTCTAGGATCTCTACTGCATACTTCCCTTGTCTAAGGGATATTCCGTCTGCACTCTGCCACACCTCCATGCCTAGAAAATAAGGCATCATACCCAAGTCCTTAATTTTGAATTCGGTAGCAAGCTTTCTCTTTGTATCAACAATCAACCCATCCATACCTGTTACAAACAGATCATCTACATATAGTAGAAGCATCACCGCGTTTCCATCTTCAACCTTGTAGCAAAGGTTGGAATCTGCTTTACTCTTGGTAAAGCCCAAACTATATAGAAATTTGTCAATTTTACTGTACCATGTCCTGGGTTCCTGTTTCAACCATACAGGGATTTCTTCAATCTGCACACATGAGACTCCCTATCATGTGTCTCAAAACAAAGTGGTTGTTCTACATACACTTCCTCTTCCACTACACCATTCAAGAAAGCAGTCTTGACATCCATTTGTTGGATCTTCCATTTCATCACTGCAACCAGAGCAAGTACTGATCTGATGGAAGTGTATATAGCTATAGGTGCAAAGGTTTCTTCATAATATATTCCTTCCTTTTGTGAGAAACCACGAGCCACAAATCTTTCCTTGTATTTTTCAATGCTACCATCTGCAGCATGCTTGATCTTGTAGATACATTTGGAAGTTACAACTGACTTCCCTTCTGGTCTTGGGACAACATCCCAAACATCATTCTTCATGATCAATTGATACTCCTTGATCATAGCATCCTTCCATTATTTCAGTTCTGCCGCTTCTTCATAACTGGAAGGTTCTTTATCGATGAAATCACATAGTAATCCTACATACCCAGAGCAGGATCTAGTCCTCTTTCTTTCTCTATGATTCTCTTCTAGAGACCCATATATTTCAACACCTTGGATAATTTCATGTATCCAAGAAGGTTTCCTCTTATGAGAATTCTTCTCTAGAGGTGGATCTATAGGTCTTTGTGGTTCCTCAAATTCTTGATCTTCTTCTTGAGTTTATTCATTCATGGTTGTATCATGAATTCTAGGTGCTTCTGCTTCTTCGGGTTCTTCAGCAGGTTTCTTTCTAGATTTGTTGTAAGCTGTGTCTTCATCAAATGTCACATCCCTGTTGATTTCAATATTCTTGTATCCTAGAAAATATATTCTATAAGCCTTTGAGCTTTCAGAGTATCCCACAAATATACCCTTCTTTCCTAAAGGATCTAATTTTGTTCTCTTTTCTTTTGGAATGTTTAGGTACACAAGACAGCCGAATATTCTGAGCTGGCTGACTTCTGGTTTCTTGCCATAGAAGACTTCTTCAGGATTCTTGTTCTTGAGTACTCTATGTGGAGTACGGTTCTGTACATACACCGTTGTTTTGGCAACTTCTGTCCAAAGATGCATAAGAAGATCTTGATCATGAAGCATTGCTCTTGGAGCTTCCATGATAGTTCTATTCTTCCTTTCTGCAATCCCATTCTGTTGTGGATTATAAGGAGTGGACAACTCCCTCTTAATCCTTGATTCTTTACATAGCTCTTTAAATTCATTCGAAGTGAATTTTCTGCCATTATCTAATTGAAAGGTCTTGATCTTGTTTTGAGTGTGATTCTCGATCAAGGCTTTGATTTCCTTGAACTTGTTGAATACTTCGTCTTTGTTCTTCATGAAGTAGATCCATTTCTTCCTAGAAAAATCATCAATGAAAGAAACATAGTATACATACCTGCTTAGTGAGCTTGATGACATAGGACCGCATACATTAGAGTGGATGATTTCCAAGATTCCTTTTACTTTGCTTTCACTACTTGGAAATGTCTTCTTTGTGTTCTTTCCTTTCGCACATCCTTTGCAGACCCCATCATGTTTTGCTTGCATTTCTAGAAGACATTCAACAACTTTGCTTGCAAGAGGTAGTTCTCTGTAATGCACATGTGCAAGCCTTCGATGCCAAAGTTCATTTGGCTCTACTGTGTCATGGACTAAGGATTGTTCTAGATGGCCCTTCAATTTGTACAAACCTCCTTGTTGTTCCCAAATCACTATTGCATCATCAATAGTCTTTCTTTTTGGCCACATGATGAATTGACCATCTATGAATGCAACCCTCATTCCTTTTGCATCTAATGCAAATATGGAGGGAAGGTTCTTCTTGATTCCTATTACAAACAATAGTTCCTTCATTGTCATAGATTTTCCAGAGTCTAGCTTATAGGAGGATTCCCCACTACCTTTTATTGGATACTGGTAGTCATCTCCTAGTTTCAACTTGTGAGGTGATTCATGTTCTGAAAGTTTCACAAAGGATTCCTTGAATCCATTCATATGTTTGGAAGGCCCACTATCTATAATCCAATCATTGCTTCCATGAGTAATGTTTCCCGTGAGAGTGGAAAAGAAAACATATTCTTCCTCGCTTGAAGAATCTTCACTTTCATATCTGGTTCTCTTTGTTGACGGTTCATCATCCTTTGTAGCATGAGAAGGATTTCTTCTCTTGTTTCCCTTCTTCTTTTGAGAGCTACTTTTGTTCTTAGGACAATCTCTAGAAAAGTGTCCTCTTTCATCAAATGTATAGCAAATGAACTTAGACATATTTCTAGGCTTTATAGAGTTATTTCTTTGATTAGAGTACTTACTTCTGTGATGGTTGGATCTAGGTTTCTTGGATTGTACTATGAGAGCTTGATATTCACTTCCCATCTTCTCTTCTCAAGCTTTTATCCGAGCTTCTTCTTGAGAACATTCTTCCCACAGTCTGTTGAACTTGACTAGCTTCTTCCTGGCATAGATCCCTTGAATGAACGAGTCCCATGTCCTAGGGAGACCATTCAAGGTGGTCATCACAATCTCTGCATTATCCACTTCTTCATCTACTGCTTCCAATTGTTCTTTGATCTAAGAAACCCTTGTGAAGTAAGACTTGATGGTTTCTGCATTCTGAATCTTCACATTCTTCAGTTAGTTCCTCAAAGTCATCTTCCTGTTTATGTTCTTCCCTTCAAACAATTTGGTTAGGGCATCAAACATATCTTTAGGTGTCTTGAGGGAGGACACCTGTGGTATAAGGTGATCCTTGATAAAATCAGCAATCATCCTCTTTTCCATAACCAACTTTTTCTTATGTAAGGCCTTAGCCTCATCTCCCTCTGGAACTGGAACCTCCTCATTGATGTAGGAGTCCAACTCATTCTCTTCTAGGACTAGGGAGATCCTATACTTCCAGGCTAGGAAGTTATCATATCCATCAAACTTTTCATCAAGCTTGCTATGATGAGACATCTTAACTAAGAACCTCAAATTGAAATACAAAAGATTTAGATTTTACCAGGTCAAGATGTCGGATCTGGATTTGGAGTTGAAATCCTACAGTACTGGTTTAGGAGCAGATTAGGGTTTTTCTTTACCAAAGTTTTGTCCAACCAAATTCTTTGAAATTTATCCTTGACTTTGATTTTGGGGAAGAGATCAATCTAGGCCTAGGCTCAATGAAAAATTCCTCTTCTGTGAAAAGCCCTAATTTCTGACAGTAGTGTCGGGTCCAAAATTGAAAAACCTCAGAATTGGATTCTGCTTCGACAGAAAGATGCACCCTAGGGAGGAGAGTTATTCCACCCTTTTTTTGCTGAAAATATGTCGAGGAAGATCCACAAAGTAGGAAGCCCTAGCTCCCGCAGCTGCACAGTGTCTTCTTCTTAGGTTAGCTCTGATACCATGTTAGAATTTTAACATTAAGCTAGCATTATTAGGATCTTTTAACTGAGAGAATAACAAGCATAGCAATAAAACACAAGAGACAATGAACACAGTGTTTTTCCTCGGGGAAACCATAAATGGAGAAAACCCCACAACTTCCTCAGAGATAGAATTAGCGACAAATAGAAAAACCCAAAGCAGTAAGATGATCTCCTGACAGTAGTAACCTTCTTTCTATCTAGCCCCCGTGTCTTCTCCTTCCTCAACTATGAACTACACTTGAGTGTGTATAAGATGTTTGTTAAATATAGATGTCACCTCTCTATTTATACTAATCCCTGGCATGACTAAAACCGTACTAGGTCCGACTTCACTAGGTGAGTCTAATAACCCTAGTGCCCCAAAAATACGGGGACTTTAACCCTTAGACAATAGGAGGGTTACCCATAATGAATTGAAATGACTTGTTTACATTACATATCCTCTTGATCGAAACATCGGGGCATGACATCATGACTCAATTGTATTACAGACACACCCCAGAATAAACATCGAGGTACAAGACATAAGATACATAGATGAATACATTCCAAAGTTACAAATACATCAGCACAGAGAACCCAAGACAACATGGAGACAATACCAGTATGCAGGATTTAATGTCCCTTTTTTGGAATTTTATTAAATGACCAATTTTTTCACTTTTTCCCCAATTTTGACCTTAACTAGTTTTGATGTCTAGACCTCCAAATTGACCCAAATGATTCCAAATTTTATCTGAAGGTAAATGACTGAGAATATAACTTAAATATTATTCTCATGTATGTTTTATGACCTCCCAATTAATTCTTCAAACTTTTTTAATATTCTCTTCAAAGTAGGAGTCTTTACTAGCAAATTGGGGATCCAATCCCTCCCGGGTAATTGCCAGAAATGGCTTCACAAATGATCCCAAAGTCACTTGAGTTTATGAATAGAGGCTGGATATGTGTAAGGGACCTTTTCAAAGTCTCATATGCATCATGGTTCAGTTTATACAGGCTTTTATGACTCTTTCCAAAACAACTCCCAAGTCACAATTTCGACCCTTGGGGAAAATGCACCAAATCTTCTCCCAATGCAATAAAAATGAGTAAAATGGATTCCGATGCTTAATTAATGAACATGGGACTTGAAATAAACATTAATTACAGTCAATACATCATACATGTATCAAATATACATTCCTCCATTCAAAATAATAAGCATTACCATGGCATATATCAAAATAGAGTGGAAATTGTCATTGTTTGCTCCTTAAAAGTCATTTTGGCGTACAAATATTGGGAATTTTGACTTGAAACTTTTTGAGAACGAATAAAGAAGAATATTGAACTGATTATAATCATAAATGTACAATTAAAGGCTCTCCCAATTTGAAATCATCATCATTGCAATGGTTCACAACAAGATAGTGGGGAAATGACACTATTTATTCATTGTTCAACATTTTTACATGAATTATTTTGGGTATTTCAACCTGAGAGTATTTTGAACATGAAATATAGATCATATGCATAATAACATAATATAATTGGAATTATAATATTACCCAAAGAGATCAATAGCTCAACCAAAGCACAATCCCTCCTTTTGCATGAATATGGTGTGAAAACTGGAAATAGTTGAGAGAGAGTGCTGCAATAGAAGAATCCACATGATTTCTTGTAGATTAAAACTGCAAATAAGAATATATTAAATCTCCATGAAATACCTGAGTGGCCTTTCTAAACACCAACTAGGATGAAAATCTTTCACCCTCGAAATTGGCTTAAGCAAGAAAACTAGTCGTCCACTAGCTCTCACAATTCACAAATGAGAAAAATATTCTTCTCATGGATGATCCCTATATTGTATAAACATTATTGGTATTCTAAGGTTCCAAATCTATCCATAAACCAAATCCAAGTCGAATTGGTGTGGCTGTTCATGCTATACCATGTGGCCTCTCTCTTCACCTTCCCTCTTCTCCCAAATTTGAGTAGGAGCCTCTTAGCCTTCTCCAACTCCCAAATTCGACCTCTAAGATTCTCTATTCAGTCCTAACATGTCATTATGTTAGTATGTCAGCCTTTATATATGAATTGTGTCATAATTGTCATATAATCTCCATCATTTCTATCATAGATGTCATAAATGTAAGGGGAATCTAGCCAAGTGTCCATGAAACTCCCATTTGGCTCTTCCTCTCCCATGTAAGTTACCATTCATCCAAAATTAAACCTATGAAGTATATGGAAAATTATATTAACCTTATAATCCATCCAAAAACATTATGCTTCCCATTTATTTGAATTTGCAAGAGAAAGATACCATTTAACATAGGAATTCTAGCTAGTGTGGGCCCCATAGTCTCCATGTGTCTTCATGCTCCATTGCCACTTCCATTTTATCTTGTATTTAATTAATAAGATAAATTATTAAATATTTATCCCCTTCTAATGTCTAAACATAATTTATTATCCTCCTTATTCCAAATCTCAAAGCTTCCACCCCCAACCTAGGAAACTATTGATTTTCCTCTTTGGCAATTATTTGACTTTTAGCATCCCTTTGACAACTTTCATGAATATGGAAAAATGTGATTTGGCCATTGTGAGACAATTTAAAATTTGGGACATTACATAGGATCCCCAAGATGAATCCCAAGAAGCTGAAGCAGAAGATGAGTGTGATCTACCCAAAACCAACCTAGATGACCCCGCTATAAGTGAAGAATTGAGCGTCGAGCAAGCCCAGAAAAAGAGGGGCAAGAAACCCATGCAAGAGGAGGAAGATGAAGACACATTGAGATTCCCATATAGAAAGAGGCAGAAGTCTAACTAACCCTATGTCAAATACATACCAAACATGAACTTGACCCTTTTGCACGGCGCTGTCACCAAAGTCACAGAGAAAACTTTGGGACAGCTCGCGACCAGGAAAACCAATTGGATAGCCGCCATCACCACAAAGGTTAACCAACTCGAGCGGACTATCACCGAAGTGTGAGACACCATCCAGGCTAGAACCCATGGTGTCACCCAATCATACACCTTAGCACCACCAATCATGATCCCACCCCTAAAAATAGAAATGCCTATGGAGGAATTGTCTAAGAAAGGCAAAGAGAATGAGGCAAGTCTCCATAACTTGGACACATTGATTTAAAATTTTTCAAAGTTAACTTTGCCATAGATATACTCTATTCAGCAGGCTGCTACCACATAAATTATAATTCACAAAACTACAGTTTCCTCTTAGGAAGCTAAGGAAACCAGGAAAGCAAGGGAGCAAAAGAAAGTTATCAATCGCCAGCGTGCAGATCTGGCAGCCCAAGCCCAGAGACAGGATTCGCTAGAACAAGCAATAAAGGAAGCAACAGCACAACTCTTCGATGAGGTAGAAGAGTTTGAGGTTGAACCGGTACATCAATTGAGACATCTAGCCAAGCTGGCCACAGACCTCCAGAAAGAGATCCAGGAGATGAAAACCAACCTGCCACCTGGCATGCCCTCGAAAGCGTTGCAGCAAAGGAAACAATCGGTAACTCAAGTGTTTTCCCAGCTGAGGGGGGCCAAGAGCATCTGGTCAAAAGCAGTTGAAACAATTGCTACAGCATGGGATCAGCTCATCGATGATGCAGTGGCAGAGCAACTTGCTGAGTAAGCATGACAAGCAGATTTACAAATCTTGGCACTAAAATCCGAGATTAAGAATTTACCAATGAAGGAGAAAATTGCTCAAGGCACTGAGCTTATGAAGCTCCTCGATAAGGCTAGAACCCTGCGCAACCAGGAAAGCATGTGTAACAAGGAAATGGCTAAATAGTAGGATGAATTTTAAAGGATAAAAAAGTTAATTCAGCCGGTTCAACAGCGCATCCACGAGTTCACTCATGAACTGGCGAGTACCTCATTGGAACACCCAAGAATTACAACAGTGTACGAACTCAAGCAGTAGGTAGATGAAGCTTCCCAAGAGATAGAATGCCTTACACCTATTCTGGCCCAGTTCCAGTGAAACATTGGCAATGAATCCCAGCTTCCAAGGAAAGATATAACTACAATGGAGACCGCAAAAGAACTCCAAGAAGAAGCACGAGAAGAAGAATGAAATGCAAATAAGGGAACAAAGGAACATGACATAGAATAGTAGAAGCGCCATAAAAAAGGCCCTAACTAGATGCAGAGCAAGCTATGGGTATAGAATTATCAGAACAGGCTGAACAGGAAGTAGTATAAGCCCAAGTCAAAAATAAAAGGTACGAGATGCGCAAGCTACAAAGAAGAAGAAGATAAAAAAAAAAATTCAAAATATACCACGCAAGGCAGCAGGTCGGGCTGCTCATATGCCCTTTGCTTCATGGCTTGGGACAATCCATAGGTGAGTTTTGGGGGGATTTTGGTCCAGGAAAGGGGTGAAAAAAGGAAGTTCCCAGGAAAGGGGCGCAAAAAGGAATTTCACACACACAACCAAGGAAAATGTGTCGCACGTGCGATAGAAGCAAAGAAATATTGTCAACGATGAAAAGGGCCCACGAAGGCAGAGCAGAGAGGTGCACGACAAAGGAAAGGAAAGCACAAAAGTGCACACGGGTAAAACGGCTGAAAAGCGACAAGGTGGTCATGGGTGTAGAAGCCAGCTTAAGTCGGTGGATGCCACACAGGAGAGAGCATGCTGTAAGTAAGGCTGTTAGTGCCTCGTGTTGATTCATGATCACGACAGCCGTAGCCTAGGGGGCGGTTGATGGTGATAGTTAACATACTACTTGTAAGAAGTCGACCCAGTGTGGTCATGTAAAATGTTATAAATAGGAGATATTTAATAGTTAGAAGGTTGCTTTTTGTTAGTCATATTTACGGAATGGATTTGATAGATGAGAGCTATATACAATTACAGAGAGGAGATCTAAGAGAAAGGTAATTAGAATAGTGGAAGGAGAAAGCTCTGTTAGAGCGGTGTAGATGCTAGGAGAGTCGATCCAGGTTGTGTGCGGATCTGTAGGTAGTAGCAGTAGATTAGGCGAAATAAGACAGAGAGCATGAGAACTATGAGTCTGAACTAAAAGACATATCTCAAGATCAGTCTCCATCCCGCATACTGCAAGGTGCTATATCCTTTCTCATGCTAGATGAAGAGCACCTTGGTGGTTTTTCCTAGATGGGTTTCCACATTATTTCTTGTGTCCAAATGAATGATTAATGTGGTGAATGTTATGTGATTGATTAATAGTTGCTTTCCATATGATGTTAAATGTGGTTCAGTTTATGTTACTTTCTTGCAATTGGTAGATGGATGAAGAAAATGACTTGCTGAATTGACATTGTATAAATATATATCATTCTAGATAATTTATGTTTTGAATCCCGACCTAAGTAATAGAGACGATTGATGTGATTCAGTTGCACCAGCTGCGAGGGGGAAATGAGTTAGGTTGCGTGCGATGACATACAGTTGTGCTCATTTGCACAGAACCAACTCCTCCATCCAGCCGCCCTGCTGCCTTCGTTGAGCTCCTTGGTTGCGAGCCAAGGGACTATACTTTCTCGTCAATCGTGGAAACATGGTTCCAACAGATATCCATCTATGAGATATCTCAGGTGAGACTACGCCTACTTTGGAGGTGTTTCCAATGGTGCTTGCTCTATTGGGACGGTATCTCGGGTAGTTGTTGGATCGGAGGGCTGCACAAAACCTGGGTCGCGCAAGTGGGGAAAATTGGCCAACACTTATGTCTGTTAATTAACACAAGTTAATGCTCTAAAATCTTGTCCTACCGAAACAATATTCATTTATTTATTTGTACATAATGAAGGAATTAGGGGTCATGTTATTTTAAATGTAAGTTTTAAGGCCTTGCACACATGAATTAAATGAATTTCCATGTTATAAGAGAACTAATATAATAATATTGTGTTATCCTCAATGAATGATGATGATAGATAATGTACTTTATATATTGGCGAATGTTTGTAATTCCAGGAAATATTATCTCGTAACAAGTATGCAATTTAGTTATGATGTGAAGGATTGGATTAATACCTGTTAAGAGCAAATTAACTTGGTGTTGGATTAATTTAGAATATTCTTATATCTTTTAAGGTATAGATGAGAAAGCATGGATAAAGGCTTTAAGATATTATTTAAGGGTAGAATTATAATTCGTGAATAGATGAAGAAAAACCTAAGTATATGAATTGACAAACAATTATTTACATTCAACTCGAGGTTGTACATAAAGAAAAGAAAAAATGGTTTTATAAAGAGAGTAGTTTGATGAGGATTTTGTTGTTATTCTTCATATAATAATGTATCTATTAAGGATATTTCTATATGAATGAATCTAGACTTGTTCTTTATAAATAATGAAAAATAGTCTTTGGAACTAACGGTCTTGGTAAAAGATGTGTAAGGAAAATTTGTATACCCCATTTCTTTAAAGACAGTCAGGTAGAAGTTGGGTTTGCTACACTATGTTTGATGGAGATGTTAAGCCACTTATGGCGTTACAATAGAGTGATGAAGACCCTATAGCAACTCATCAAGGTGATATTTTTGGTGCTTTTATGATTATTTTAAAGTTTGGGTTACTAAGGACCAAAGCCCTAAAGCTAAGGCTTAGTCCTAGCTTATCCTTTGTCCTCTTACTACAAGTTGGCAAGGGGTATAATAAAAAATTTAATAAAGGTATATATGCATTGTAAACCTAGTGCATGATTTGGTTAGAATTTTTATTGAAGTGCTTGGACTATGGTGATAAACACCATAGTCGTTACCCTAGCCTCAACATTACTAATTGTGTTTGATATGTTATAAGGTTTTTTTACAATGAAAAATACAAAGGAGTTACAAGGAAATGACAACGCATAATTTGATTTTTTATTTAAGGAATTAATTATGCCCTGGATGTGAGTTGACAACGAAACCAGGAACATTAAATGGCCAGTTTTTAATGCATGTAAATGCAGCCCGAGAGGGGTCTCAACCCTCCACTTGTCGTGATCTCTTATCATGGTTTTTCCAAGGGTTTAAACATGATTTTACTCTAAGTGAGAGTTTTATTTCTCCATTTGTTTGTTTTGAAACTATTATATGGGAGTGAGCTCTGCCATTGATTGTTGCTTGAACCATCTCTCTCTTGTTCCTTGCACAGTTAGTTAATAAAATGTTTCTACTTGTTTCTAAGCTTTACGAGAATATTTTTATCAGTGAACTGGTTGCCATTATAGCCTCACCCTATCTGGTTTTTCATGGTTAGGGAAGGAGCATATCCTTCTTCGATATTTTTGAGAAGGCTTACAGCCTGTCAAGACTTTTTTCCAGGTAAGAGATTTAAAGACTTTGGAATTTATTGTTCTTGTTTTTGTTACAGGTTTTAAAAGAAAAGGAAAATGATTTTAGATTCTAACTCATGGTTCTCTATTGCCGTGCAATTAGAGGAGAGATAAGGGAAAAACAAGAGGACCTAACCCCTGGGCCTCTTTGCATTCGTTTAAGGTATGTTATAAAATGAGAGTTCCAATACTTGTTCAAATATATTTTCTATGGGAAAATATAACTTTCTTCTTTTATTGTGTAGGTAGATTTTGATGGCTATAGAAGATTCAAAACAATTCTAGAATCAATCTTCAATCCCATCCTACATTTGGTGGGGTAAGGGTTTTATTCTTTCAAGCTTTTCCTTCTTCAAAATTTTTGTTCCAGGTTGAAATACACAATTTTAATTATGTATATGGTGGAATATGGGTTGTTGAGACTGTCCTCACAAGAGCACCGACATGGTCACCTCCTCTCATGCCTCCTTCTTCCTTTCCAAATGTGAGGAAAATTACTTCAAATCTGTTTAAATCGAATAAAAGTAGTGTTAACCTTATTACTAGCAATCTTATTAATGCTCCTTAGTTGTTTGATGTGCTTGTATCCATTGATGTGGTTGTGATCATTCTGCACCAATGGATCTACCTATATCTAATAGTTAAGGTTCAAGTAAATAATACTTTACAGTGGTTCCCTACTGGATTCGCAACCCACAAGTGGATAAGACTTTCTCCACTACTTTGAATATAAGTTAAAATGTTTTATTTAAACCCTTATGGGCCTATACTAGCTTAAAGGTTAATGTCTTTGTATCCTCTATAGTTTTAAAGCGTTAGCATGTCATCCTATTGGATGTACATTTCAGTTATTATTAGACAATGGATGCATTGGATGGGATTATAGCCACGATAATGTTTATCAGTTGGAAACTTGTTCAAAGAAATGATTATATTGAAGCTCCATTGGTATTTCTATTTAAACTCTACTGTGGTTTAATTCTTTGACAACGCTACTATCGTGGGGTTTGGATACCCATGAATAGTGGTTATGTATTTGAATTTGATTGACTGATATTGCTTTACTTTATAGTTAACTAGATCTGTTGGTTGTATTTATGATATGGGTCTCTGAACTGGCATGTGTTGATTTATTTACGAAAGAGTAAATTTTGATTTGGTTCCCAAACTAGTATGATTACCCAATTGAAAGCAGACGTGTAATTGTTTAACTCTAAGTTAGCACATGGATATGGAGATTCACGATCTAGATGTTTGAGTTAAAAATCCTCTCAGCTCCACTCTATATAATTGAGATATTTTATTTTATGCGATTGTCTGCTATCTCATTTGTTTAGTAATTACATTCTTTGATTTCTTATTAGGTTTATTCAATTTGTTGTTTACTTGATAATTCCTTACTTAAAATGTTGTTTTAACTAGTAATCCTTTAAAAATCATTGTTTAACTATGTTAATGGAATCTAATCATAACTACAGGTTTTCTTAAAACAAAGTTTAAATGGAAATAAGTTATGACTTCATATAGTATAGGAACATAGGAAAGATTTGTAAGAAGAGGTTCGACTCCTAGGGAATACGATTAGTTGAAAAATACATTTAAATATATTTTAAAAGAAAATATGCAAACAGACGTAAAAATATTTAACGATATCTATAATACATCCATTCAGATTCTTAGTTAGGCTAACATTAGATCCACTCTAATCCGTGTATGGAATCCAAAACATATATTAGTTGGAATATAAGTAAAATAAATATATATGTGATTCTTTTACTAGTAAAGAACAGTTTATACCAAATCATAACATGGAAATAGAAAATGTTATGAACAAACGCATATCATAATTAACTATAAACAAGTATTTACAATTCATGTCTATACTTAGGGTGTAATTTATCAATACTTAAACATATAAGAAATATAAAAGGGAGCTTGACACCACTGTTGGGAAAATAAAACTAAACCTATCATTCCTCCCAACCAACTCCTAAAGCATACAAGTATTACTTACTACAGAACCACTGATCCTATTTTTTGAACCACAAGGACAAAATACAATCAATGTGCCATCTTTTTGCATCAACAAATCAATTTATCGTCCACTGCCATCCTCCTTCTTGCTTTATGAACATACTACTATATAGTATTTTTCCTAGGACTTGGTCATTTATGAGCCTCACGCTCTTTAGAAATCCACAAGGAGTCTTGACCTCATTTTGGGGAATATGCCTCTTGTATCACTTGAGTTCTGACTCAACAACTTTCGCCACTTGTATTTTCCCCTTGTGCATCAAGAAACATTCTTTCAACAACTACTTCATTTTTTATTCCTTTTAGTATATTTAATTATTAAATAAAATAATCCATTACATCAGTTTTTACTTTCTTGTCAAAATATTTTCAATAAGAAAAAAAATATTCCAAGTAATAAGTAATTACATTTATTTGGTGCATTACATACATCTCCCCTTAAAGGATAACACCATATTCGGTGTTATTATTATTTTTCATGTATTCATTCTTCCATTATTTCATCTTGGAATAGAATTGGATATGCCTCCTGCATATTACTCTCCAATTCTCAAGTGAATTCATCTAGAATAAGGTGCTTTCATTGCACCTTGACTTGTCTGATGGTATGGTTCTAGAGTAAAATTTCTCTCGTGTCGAGAATATGCTCTGGTTCCACCAAAAACTCTATTTCAGGTTCCACTTGTATAACATTCCAGTCAATCACATGACTAGCATCATGAAAGTATTTCTTCAGAATGGAAACATGAAAAACATTATGTACTTTTATTGTACATGGTAATGCTAACTGATATGCTACCGTTCCAAATTTTGCGAAAATTGCAAATGGCCTGCAATACCTGGGTTTATACTTTGAGTATCTTCCCATTATTAGAATATTTTATTGGTTTTTACCGTTATGTATACATGTTCTCCTACCTGGAACTCTAGAGGAATTCTTTTCAAGTCTGCATAACATTTTTTCTTGTCTTGGGAAACCTTCAAAATTTTGTTGTACCTATTTCACTAATAGTTCCAAATCTTTCAACAATTCAGGACCTAACATTAATGTGTCAATGAGGCTGCTCCAAGAAATTGGAGTGTTATATTTCCATCCATACATAATTTCAAATGGACTCATTCCATCCAAAACTTGGAAATGATTGTTATATGCAAATTCTACTAAGTGCAAGTAATCTTCACCACTTACCAGGTTTATCCATTATGTACATTCTAAGTAAATATTCTAAAATATGATTTACTCTTTCAGTTTGTCCATCAGTTTGAGGGTGATATGTGTTAGTTTTTCAACATTAAGCTAACATTATTAGGATCTTTAACTGAAAGAATAACAAGTACAACAATCAAACACAAGAGACAATGAACACAACTTTTTTCCTCAGGGAAACCATAAAGGAGAAAACCCTGCAACTTCCTCAGAGATAGAATTATCACCAAAACGGTAAAAGCCCAAAAATAGTAAGTGATCTCCTGGCAGCAGTAATCTTCTTCTTGTCTAGCCCTAGTGTCTTCTCCTTCCTCAACTATGCACAACACTTGAGTGTGGATGAGTTGTGTGTTAAAAAGAGACTCCAGTTCTCTAATTATACTAATCCCTAAATGACTAAAACCCTACTAGGGCCGACCTCTACTAGGAGAGTCTAATAACCCCAATGCCTCGGAACTGCGGGGACTTTAACCCTTAGACAATCAGAGGGTTACCCACTATGACTTGACATGACTTGTTTAAATTATTGATTCTCCTGATCGAAACATCGAGGCATGACAACATGACTCAATTACATTACAGATACATCCCAAAATAAACATCAGGTTACAATACATAAGATACATAGATGAATACATTCTGAAGTTACAAATACATCAACACTCCCTCTTAACTAGGAAGGTATTCTTTCAACACAATTTTCAGCACTGGTCTTCTTCTTTGTATCAACTAGATCATCTTGTCATCTGCATATCAAGTCTTCTAAGTCTTCAAGTCATCTTCGTCTTCAAGTCATCTTCATCTTCAAGTAATTTTCATTCTTCGAATCTAGATCATCTCTTGATCTAGATCATCATGGGACATCATCACTCGATCTGGATCATCACTGGGCATCATCATTGGATCCGGATCATCACCGGATCTCGATCATCACTGCTGGATCATCATCACTGGATCTCTATCATCACTCAATCTGGATCATTACTAGCTATCATCACTCGATCTGGATCATCACTGGTGCTATCTCATGATTCTTCTCGTCACAGGAAGTTCTACAGAGCTAGCGCCTTTTCATGCTGGTTGTAGGCCTAGCCTCCATGTAGGTATTCTTCAGCACTTATATTTTACCTACTCGTCATAAAGGTACAGCACTCACATCCATCCAGGTTGGAACACATCCTACTCACAATGATGGAAGAGTTCTGCACTTCCATCCAGGCTGGAACACATCCTACTCACAATGATGGAAGATTTCCTCACTTTCATCCTACTCACAATGATGAAAGAATCTCATCCAGGTTGGAACACATCCCGCTCACAATGATGAAAGATTTATGCACTTCCATCCAAGCCAGAACACATCCTCCTCACAATGATGTAAGACTCTCATCCAAGCTAGAACACATCCTTCTCACAATGATGAAATATTTCTGCACTTACATTCATCCAGGTGGGAACACATCCAAATCACAGTGATAAAAAGGCTCTGTACTTACACTCATCTAGGAGGGAACACATTGTGCTCACAGTGATGAAAAGGCTCTGCACTTACATCCATCCAGGCGAGAACACATCCTACTCATAGTGATGGAAGGGCTCTGCACTTACATCCATCCAGGCTGGAACACATCCTGTTCACAGTGATGGAAGGGCTTGCACTCACATTTGATCTTGTAGGAAGCAATCCTACATTCATATCACAATGGACCCCAGTCCTTCTCGACTGAGCTACCTAGTAACTAACCAGGTGCCTCCTTTCTCCTAGAGAATGGCAGTTCCCTTACATCCGACCTTCTTATCGGAATGGCCAACACTCACATATAACATGGAAGGAAATTAATCCTTTAGCCATGACAGAATGGTTCAGCCCTTACATCTAATCAAGTGGGAACACATCCCTCTATCACATCAGAATGGCTACTCAATCCCAGACTGATTGTTCCTGGTACCCACCTGGTACCTCACCAGGAAGCTCCATTCAAAGAATGGCAATTGCCCTTACATCTGTCCTACTCGATAGAATGGCCAGTACTCATATCTAACATTGAAGGAAGCAATCCTCTCACCATGACATAATGGCTCATCCCTTATATCGGACCTACTTGTCAAAATGTCTAATGATATCAGTACTCATATATGTCATGGAAGGAAGCAATCCTCTCACCATGACAGAATGGCTCAACCCTTACATCTAACCATGGAAGGAACCAATCCTCTCACCATGTCAGAATGGCTATGGGACTCATCACTTTCCCTTGGAGGAAACCTCGATTTAGAGAACAACAAGCTTCTCCTTGAAGTACTCAAACTTCACCCTAGCCAATGGCTTTGTAAACACATCATCCTTCTGTTCCTCGATCACAACATACTAGAGCTTCATTGTTCCCTTCTACACCATATCCCTGATATAGTGATACTTGATTTCGATATGCTTCAAATTGTCATGGAACACTGGATTCTCTGACAACTTCACACAACTCTGGTTGTCACAATGCATACAAGTAGCATCCAACTGGAGATCAAATAAATTATATAGTAGCTTCCATAGCCATACTACCTCACAACTAGCTAAACAAGCTGCAACATACTCTGCTTCAGCTATACTCAGTGCCACACAGGATTGCTTCCTGCTAAACCAAGAGATCCACCTGATCCCATAATTAAGCAACACCCTGAAGTGCTCTTCCTATCGATGGCACTGCCTGCCCAATCTGAATCAACATAACCCTCCAGGTTAATCTTTTGATTCACATTGTACTTGAGCCCATAATCAACTGTACCCCTTAGGTACCTCAGAATATGCTTTGTAGCAATCAAGTGAACATTTCTCTGATGTGTCAAGAATTGGTGTTCACAGCAAAACAAATGTTTGGTCTTGTGTTTTTCAGGTACATCAATGACCTAATCATCTGACAATACATCGTAGCATCAATCGAATCTGATGAAGCATCACTCAATAGCTTTAGGTTTGATGCCATAGGTGTGGCCATAGCCTTGTAGTCCATCATCCCAAAACTTTTCGGGATCTCTACTTCATACTTACCTTGTCCAAGGAAGATTCCATCTGTACTCTGCCGCACCTCCATACCTAGAAAGTAATGCATCATCCCCAAGTCCTTCATTTCGAACTCAAGAGCAAGCTTTCTCTTCGTATCATCAATCAACCCATCTATACCTATCACAAATAGATAATCTACATAGAGTAGAAGCATCATTGGGTTGCCATCCTCAACCTTGTATTAAAGGTTGGAATCTACTTTACTCTTGGTAAATCCCAAACTGGATAGAAAGTTGTCAATTCTGCTGTACCAAGTCATGGGTACTTGTTTCAAACTGTATAGGGCTCTCTTCAATCTGCACACATGAGACTCCCTATCATGTGTCTCAAAGCCGAGTGGCTATTCTACATACACTTTGTCTTCTACTACACCATTCAAGAAAGTAGTCTTGACATCCATCTAGTGTATCTTCCATTTCATCATTGCAGCCAGAGCAAGTACTAATCTGATGGAAGTGTATCTGGCTACAGGTGCAAAGGTTTCTTCATAGTCTATTCCTTCTTTCTGAGAGAATCCCTGAGCTAAAAATATTGCTTTATATTTCTCAATGATACCATCTGCAGCAAGCTTGATCTTGTAGATCCATTTGGAAGTTACAACTGACTTTCCATTTGGTCTTGGGACAACATCCCAAACATCATTCTTCATGATCGATTGGTATTCTTCGATCATATCATCCTTCCATTCTTTCCATTCTGTCGCTTCTTCATAACTAGAAGGTTCTTTATTAATGAAATCACATAGTAAGGCTACATACCCGAAGCAAGATCTGGTCCTCTTTCTTTCTCTGTGATTCTCTTCTGGAGCCCCATACCTTTCCGCACCTTGGATAAGTTCACGTACCCAAGCAGGTTTCCTCTTATGAGGTTTCTTCTCCAGAGGTGGATCTACAGGTCTTTGTGGTTCTTCAAAATCTCAATCTTCTTCTTGAGCTTCTTTTTTCATGGTTGTATCATGAACTCTGGGTGCTTCTACTTCTTCAGGTTATTCAGCAGCTCTCTTTCTAGATTTGTTGTAAGCTATGTCTTCATCAGATGTCACATGCCTACTGATGTCAATCTTCTTGTATCCTGGGAAATATATTATGTAAGCCTTCGAGCTTTCAGAGTATACCACAAATATACCCTTCTTTTCTGAAGGATCTAATTTTGTTCTCTTCTCTTTTGGAATGTGTATGTACACAAGGCAACCGAATATTCTGAGATGGATGACTTCTAGTTTCTTGCTGGAGAAGACTTCTTCAGGAGTATTTTTCTGGAGTGCTCTATGTGGAGTACGGTTCTATACATACACCGTTGTTTTGTAAGCTTCCACCCAAAGATGCATAGGAAGATCTTGATCATGAAGCATGGCTCTTGTAGCTTCCATGATAGTTCTATTCTTCCATTCTGCAATCCCATTCTATTGTGGATTATAAGGAGTGGACAACTCTCTCTTAATCCTTGATTCTTTGCAGAGCTCTTTGAATTCATTCAAAGTGAATTCTCTGCCATTATCTGATCGAAAAGTCTTGATCTTCTTTTCAGTGTGGTTCTTGATCAAGGATTTGAATTCCTTGAATTTGTTTAATACTTCGTCTTTGTTCTTCAAGAATTAAACCCATGTCTTCCTAGAAAAATCATCAATAAAAGAAACATAGTATGCATACCCGCTTAGTGAGTTTGATGACATCAGACCGCATACATCGGAGTGGATGATTTCTAGTATGCCTTTGGCTTTGCTTTCGCTGCTGGGAAATGTCTTCTTTGTATTCTTTCCTTTCACACATCCTTTGCAGACCCCATCATGTTTTGCTTGGAATTCTGGAAGACCTTCAACAACTTTTCTTGCAAGAGGTAGTGCTCTGTAATGCACATGTGCAAGCCTTCTATGCCAAAGATCATTTGGATCTACTATGTCATGGATCAAGGCTTGTTCTAGATGGCCCTTCAATTTGTATAAACCTCCTTATTGTTCTCCAATCACCACTGCATCATCGATAGTCTTACCTCTTGGCCACATGATGACTTGACCATCTATGAATGCAACCCTCATTCCTTTTGCATCCAATGCTAATATGGAGAGAATGTTTTTCTTGAGTCTTGGCACAAACAATAATTCTTTCATTGTTAGAGACTTACCAAATTCTAGTTTATATGAAGATTCCCCACTACCTTTTATTGGAGATTGGTAGTCATCTCCTAGCTTCACCTTGTGAAGTGATTCATGTTCTGATAGTCTCACAAAGGATTCCTTGAATCCAGTCATATGTTTGGAAGCCCGAATGTCTATAATCCAATCATCAATACCATGAGTAATGTTACATGTGAGAGTGAAAATGAAAACATATTCATCCTCGCTTGAATAATCTTCACTTTCATATCTAGATCTCTTCTTGGATAGTTCATCATCCTCTACAGCATGAGCATGATGTCTTCTTTTGTTGCCCTTCTTATTATGAGAGTGGACCTTGTTCTTAGGATAGTATTTTGAAAAGTATCCTATTTCATCACATGTATAACATCTTAATCTATATGGGTCCTTTCTATTGTTATCTCTATGATGAGGGTTCTTACCTTTGAAGTGATGAGTTTTTCTTCTACCTCTCTTCGAGTGAACTATGAGAGCTTGATCTTCACTTCCCATCTTCTCTTCTCGAGCTGCTATCCAAACTTATTATTGAGAGCACTCTTCCCATAGTTTGTTGAACTTGACTAACTTCTTTCTAGCATAGATTCCTTGGATGAAAGAATCCCATGACCTAGGAAGGCCATTCAAAGTAGTCATCACAATATTTGCATTTTCCACTTCTTCATCAACAGCTTCTAATTGTTCCTTGATCTGAGAAACCCTTTTGAAGTAGTACTGGATAGTCTCTGCATTCCGAATATTCACATTCTTTAGTTGATTTCTCAAAGTCATCTTTCAGTTTATGTTCTTCCCTTCAAACAACTTGGTTAGGGCATCAAACATAGCTTTAGGTGCCTTGAGAGAGGACACCTGTGGGATAAGGTGATCCTTGATAGAATCAGCAATGATCCTCTTTTCCATAACCATCTTATTCTTATGTAAGGCCTTTGCCTCATCTCGCTCTGGAACTAGAACCTCCTCATGGATGTAGGAGTCTAACTCATTTTCTTCGAGGACCAAGGGGATCCTATACTTCCAGGCTCGAAAGTTATCAGCTCCCTCAAGATTTTCATCAAGATTGGTATGATGAGACATCTTAACTAAGAACCTCAAATGGAAATACAAAATATTTTAGATCTTACCAGGTCAAGATGTCAGATCTGAAACTTGAGCTGAAATCCTACAGAGCTGGTTTAGGAGCAGATTAGGGTTTTGCTTTTCTAGAGTTCTGTCCACCCAAATGCCTTAAAATATATTCCTAAATTTGATTTTGGGGAGGAGATCAATCCATTCCTGGGATCACTAAAAAATTCCTCTTTTGTGAAAATCCCTAATTTCCAGCAGTAGTGTCAGCTCCAAAACTGAAAAACCTCATAATTGGATTTTGCTTCGACAGAAAGATGCACCCTAAGGAGGAGAGTTATTCCACCTTACTTTTGCTGAAAATCTGTGGAGGAAGATCCACAAACTAGGAAGCGCTAGTTCCCATAGCTGCACAGTGTCTTATTCCTAGGTTAGCTCTAATACCATGTTAGGTTTTCAACATTAAGCTATCCTTTTTAGGATCTTTAACTGAGAGAATAACAAGTACAACAATAAAACACAAGAGACAATGAACACAGTGTTTTTCCTCAGGGAAACCATAAAGGAGAAAACCCTGCAACTTCCTCAGAGATAGAATTAGCACCAAAATAGCAAAAGCCCAAAAAAAGTAAGTGATCTCCCGACAGTAGTAATATTCTTTTTGTTTAGCCCCAGTGTCTTCTCCTTCCTCAACTATGTGCTACACTTGAGTGTGGATGAGTTGTGTGTTAAATAGAGACTCCAATTCTCTATTTATACTAATCCCAACATGACTAAAACCCTACTAGGACCGACCTCTACTAGGAGAGTCTAATAACCCTAGTGCCCCGAAACTGCGGGGACTTTAACCCTTAGACAATCGGAGGGTTACCCACTATGACTTGACATGAATTGTTTACATTATTGATTCTCCTGATCGAAACATTGGGGCATGACAACATGACTCAATTACATTACAGATACATCCTAGAATAAACATCGGGTTATAATACATAAGATACATAGATGAATACATTCTGAAGTTACAAATACATCAACAATATGTTGTGCTGAAATTTAATTATGTGCCTAGTCCTTTAAACAAGGTCTTCCAAATATTTCCTGTAAAATTTACATTTCTATGTGAGATTACTACTTTAGGTACACCATGTAACCTGAAAATTTATTTCATAAAAATATCATCAATGTTAAGAGCCTTATAAGTAGATTTTACTGGTATAAAGTGAGTTTCTTTACTTAATTTATCCACTAAAACCATGATTGAGTCGTGTTGTTTAAAATTATTAGGTTATCCTATTATGAAATCCATGCTCATCACTTCCCATATACATTATGAAATGGGTAATGGCTGTAGTAATCTGGTTGGATGTCGATGTTCAGCCTTTACCTGTTGACATTCAATGCAGTGCGCTAAATATGATTCTAAATCTTTTTTCATATTAGGCCAAAAGAAGTCTTTTCTTGTCATAATAATCATTTTCTGATATCTAGGGTTTCTTGAATAAGGTAGTTTACGTAATTCGTCAATAGAAATTGCTTTAATTTCTGTTGAGTTAAGTATATATAATCTTCCTTTAAGTAGTAATAACACTCTTCCATTTAAAATAAGATCTATTTATATTTTATTCCTTCCATTTTTTGTGACCTTTTCCTTTAGGTTTTGATACTCTATCAAAAATTTATGCATTTAGAATTTTAGTTTCTAAACATGATTCATAGTTAGTGTTGGCACACAACAGGTTTTTGTGACGAATTAAAGCATCTACAAATTTTTTCTATTCCCCTTTTATTTTTTTTATTTCAAAATCATATTCACTTAGAAATGACAACCACCTGTCTTGTCTAACATTAAGATTTTGTTGATCAAACAATTATTTTAGACCTATGTTATCCGCCATTAGCAAGAATCTTTTTCCGATGAGGTAGTGTCTCCACATCTTTAGCGCATGTATGATGGTATCAAGTTCTAGGTCATGAATAGCATAATTATTCTTGTGTTCTTTTAACTTCCTAGAATCATAGGCCATCACATAGTTTTCTTGAATTAGTACCCCTCCTAAACCTTCTTTACATGTGTCGATGCATACGACAAAATACTTAAAAAGGATCAAAAATTTTTAAGATAGGAGTTGTAGTTAACACATGTTTAAATTTATTAAAACTTTTAGTACATTTTTTACTCCAATTGAATTTCTTACCTTTCTTCTACAATGAAGTTACGGAGTAGTTTATCTTAGAAAATCCTTCAATGAATTTTCGGTAATAGCCAATAATCCCCATGAATGATCTTACGTCGGTTACATTATTTGGAATGGGCCATTCAGTGATAGACTCAATATTATCGGGATTGACTGATATCCCATCCTTAGACACCACATGTCCTAGATACTGAATTATGTCTTTAAAGAAGTCACACTTTCTAAACTTAGCAAACAGTTGTTGTTCTCTTAACAGTTGTATAATTATTCTTAGATGTTCTTCTTGTTCTTGTTTATTCTTAAAGTAGATCAATATGTAGTCAATGAAGATGAATACAAATTTATCTAAGTATTTACTCAAAATACTATTCATTAAACACATAAAAGTTGTCGAGGCGTTTGTTAAACCAAAGGGCATTATGAAAAACTTGTAGTGTCCATATCTCGTTCTAAATTAGTTTTAAATATGTCTTCGTCCTTGATCTGTACTTGATGGTATTCAAATCTTAAATATATTTTGGAGAAGATGGTTGATCCTTGAAACTGATAGAATATATCTTCAATCTTTGGCAAAGGATATCGATTTTTAATAGTCATGTTGTTTAATTGTTGATAATCTATACATAGTCTTAAAGTGCCATCTTTTTTCTTTATAGATAAGACCAGTGCTCCCCAAGGGGAAACACTAGTGAGAATGTACTTTTTATCAATTAATTCTTGTAGTTGTGATTTAAGTTCAATAAGCTCTAATATATTCATATGATAGGGATCTTTTAATTTTAGCACCGCCCCCGGTACCAAATTGATCGTAAAGTCTATATCCCTCTTCGGAGGTAGTCCGAGAACTTCGTCTAGAAATATGTCTTTAAAATATTTTAAACTTGGTATATCCTCTATTTGAAGTTGATTATCATTCTCTTTTTCATCCATTACATAGACTATAAAAACTTTGCATATCTTACGTACAAACCTTTTCTTTTGTAAGGCAGAGATCTCTCGTATGGTAACCTTTATGGGCATTCCTTTTACATTAATTGTATTACAATTATCATCTAAGCATGCGAAAGTTTTATCATAGAAATTTAACATAACTCTATGTTTCTCTAACTAGTCCATTCCTATCAAAAAATCATAAGACCCTAACAGTAAGATATTTAAGTAAGTATGTGTAATCAATTCATTCATCATAAATTCATAGTTTTTCACGTAACTAGTGACTTTTCATTTTGTGCTTGTGGCTAGTTGTACCAACAAACATTTTTCAAACTTATCTGGTTAATATTTACATAATTCTACAATCTTAGGTGACAAATAACTCAAACTTGCACATGTATCAATCAATATAGAAATGAGTTTGCCTTTTAGCATACCTTCGATTTCTACCATTGATGTTTGATGGCATGCTTTCCGATTCTCCAATGTTGAACTGATTCTAGGCATGATTCTCACCATATCCCCAACTGTAGCATCTTCTTGGATTTAGTGAACATTATTAAAAAAAAATTTCTTATGGGGTAGTCTATAAAGTAATGTGTCTTACCACATTCCCAGCATTTTAGTGGTTCCCTGTTTGGAGTGAATTTATTGAAGGTAGTGGGTGGCTCTCTTTCGTTTGATGTAGGATTTAGTGGCTTAAAGATTTTATAGTTATTCCATTGATACCCTCGGTAGTTATTCCCACTGTTCTTATAAAACTTAGTATTTTTCTTCTTATGATCGAAGTTGTCACATCTTTTAGTTTTTCAGTTAGGTATGTTTTCCCTTTTATTCTTATTATGATTCTAACATAAGTTTTCTTTCCTCATTTCCTCTTCTATATTTTTCGTATTATCGTACTCAATCCTCTCTTTAAACATAAGAGGTAAACAACTCGGAAATCCCTATATTTTTTTGTTTTTCATCAATGATAAAAGGCACATAACACAATAAGATTAAGAATTTATTGCAGAGTTCCTTCATGTTCATGGAACCTAATCTTATTTCATAAAATTATTTATCTTTTATTCATAATATTGATCTAACAAATACTTTTTTAATTTTTTTTTTTGAAGTTTCTCCATGTTACATAATGTTCTTTTATGCCTTTTACTTTCTTTATGTCTTGCCACAAGATATTTGCTTTTCCTTTTAAGTTATATATGGCCATTTTTTCCTTTAATTCATCAAAATAGTTATAAAACTGGAAGTACTTGTTCATTCCAGATAACCAAGCTTCTGCTTCTTCTCCTTTCTCGATCTCTCCATTAAACATAGGAGGTTTGGTCTTTTTGAATTCTCTGAAATTTATTTGTAAAGTTTGTATTTCTTTTTCTTTTGGTTACTATCACTGATTTCACTAGAATCTTTATGTTTTTCAGTATTATGTTTTGTTGATTCTTTACTTGAATATTCAATCTCATGTTTGGAAAACTCTAGTTTCCTTCCTTTACGTTTGTAAGGTGTATTTTTTGCCATATTGAGTTCTGGGTCCTTATTTTTCTCTTTTTCATTACAATGTAGTTTATAGATCATAATATTTTTTGTTGTATCTGGAGTAACCGGAAACTAACCATTTTCATACTCACGTGACACGGAGTCGTTTCCAACCGCTACCACTATAACCTCTAGGAGAATACGCTAACCCCCACAATGCATCTTAGGCTGCAACAAGGTTTGAACCCTTGATGTGCTTAACAACCCATACACCTTAACAAGTGCATGGTTTCCAGTTGGGCTACACCTCGGGGGGTTTATACATCATAATATTATTTAATTCTTCTTATGCTTTTAGGAAACGTTTGTTATCTTCTTTAACCCGTTTTAGTTTTTCCCTTAGTTCCTTAATAGTTTAGTGTAATTTTGACGGGTTATCATTCCTACTTTCATTTAGGTTTACCCATATTTCCCCATCCCTTATGTTACCTTCTTCATTTTATACTAGATTCCTAGGATGTGATTCCTCTTCAGTAGACATTCCCACATCTTCCATAATTTTCAGTGATAAACAAGGTTATTCTTCTCTTCATGTTCGTAAGAGAGTCAAACCATAACAAGATCAAGTTATTTTTTTGTTTTATCAGTTTCAGTGTTGGGCTTGTTTAAGCCAAGTGTTATAATCAGCTCTCATACCATTCTGTCACACACCTATAAAATACACACAAAAAATCATTTACTGTATTATTTTGTTTATGTTGTCATAACATATAAATGTTGGTCGCAACATAATATATTTGTCATCATAAGTAGTTATGTGTGTAATTTTAACTTGCATCAGTTCTATGTTTGATGAATAGGTTAAGCCACTTGTGGCATTGCAATCAGGTGACGACAACCCTATAGAAACTAAAAAAAGGTGATGTTTTTGGTGCTTTTATGATTAATTTAATGTTATGGTTTCTAAGGACCTTATCTCTAAATACAAGGCTTAGTCATAGCTTATCCTCCACCCTCTTACTACAAGTTGGAAAGGGGTATAATAAAAAATTTGATAAAGGTTTATATGCATTGGAACCCTAGTGCGTGATTTCGTTAGACGTTTGATTGAAGTGTATGGACTATGGTGATAAACACCATATTCGTGACCCTGGCCTCGACATTACGCATCGTGTTTTATATGTTATAAGGTTGTTTTAAAATAAAAAATGGAAAGGAGTTACAAGGGAATGCCAATGCATAAACTAAGTTTTGATTTATGGAATTAATTCTGCCATGGCTACGAGTTGACAGCGCTGCCAAGCAAATTCAATGGAAAGTTTTAAATACATGTAAATGTGGTCTGAGAGGGGTCTTAACCCTCCACTTGTCATGATGTCCTTTTATGGGTTTTCCAAGGATTTAAACATGATTTTACTCTATCTAAGGATATTATTTCTACATTTTTTGGTCTGAAACTATTCTATGGGAGAGAGCTCAGTCATTCATGGCTGCTTGCACTCTCTCTCTCTCTCTCTCTCACACACACACATTCCTTGCACAGTGAGTTAATAAAAAAATTATACTTGTTTTTGAGGTTTACTGGAAGATTTTTATTAGTAAAGTGGCCTCCATTATGGCCTCATTCTATCCGGTTTGTCGTGGTTAGGAAAGGAGCAAATCCTTCTTTGATCTTTTTGTGAAGGCCTATAGCCTTCCAAACCTTTTTTCCAGGTAATATATTTAAAGTATCTGTGAGTTATTGTTCTTTTCTTTGTTACAGGTTTTAAAAGAAAATGAAAACAATTTTAGATTCTAACTCATGGTTCTCTGTCGTAGTGTACTATTTTAGATTCTAACTCATGGGAAAATAAGAGGATCCAATCCCTGGTCCTCTCTGCACTCGTTTTAAGTTAAGTTTCAAAACGAGAGTTACAATACTTGTTCAAATTGATTTTCTATGGGAAACTCTAAATTTCTTCTTTTATTGTGAAGATGGAGTTTGATGGCTATAGAAGCTTCAAAAAAATTCTAGCTTCAAGATTCAATCTCGTGCTACGTTTGGTCAACTAAGAGTTTTATTATGTCAATATTTTCCTTCTTCAAAATGTTTGTTCTAGGTTGTAATACACATATTTAACTGTTTATATGGTGGAATGCAAGTTGTTAATACCGACCTGGCTAGAGCGGCGACAGTGTCACCTCCTCTCATGCCTCCTTCTTCCTTGCCAAAGGTGAGGAAAATTACTTCAACTCTATTTAAATAAAATGAAAGTAGTATTAACCTGATTACTAACAATATTATTAATGATCCTTAGTTGTTTGATGTGCATGTATCCACCGGTGTGGTTGTTCTTGGTCTGCACAATGGATCCGGTGATAGCCAATTGGTAAGGTTCAAGTAAAGAATAGTTTACAGTGGTTACCAATTGGGTTTGCATCCCACAAGTGGATAGGAATTTTGTCACTACTGTGAAAATAAGTTAAAATGTTTTATTAAAACCCTTATGGGTCGGTACTGACTTAAAGAGAAAAGGCTTCACAACCTCATGATTTTTAAAGTGTTATCATGCCATCCTATTTGGATGCACATTTCATATATTCTTAGATGATGGATTCCATTTGATGGGATTACAACCACGATAATGTTTATCAGTTGGAAACTTGTTTATTGAAATGATTATATTGAAGCTCCATTGTTATTTTTGTTTAAATTTGATTGTGCTTGAAATATTTGACAGTGCTACTATCATGGGGTATGGATACCCATGAATAGTGGTTATGCATTTGAATTTAATTACCTGATATTGTTTTACTTTGTAGTTAACTAGATCGTTTTGTTGTATTTATGATATGGGTCTACAAACTGGCATGTGTGATTTGTTTATGAAAGAGTAAAATTTGATTCCATTCCCAAACTGGTATGATTACTCAACTGACAACAGTTGTGTAATTGTTTAACTCTGATTTAACACGTTGATCATGAGATTCGTCATCTAGATGTTTGAGTGAAAAATATTGCGACTCCACTCTGTATAATTGAGATATTTTTTGCAACTATTTTCTATCTCATTTGTTTATTAATTACATTCTTTGATTTCTTATTAGGGTTATTCTATTTGTTGTTTACTTGGCAATTCCTTCCTTAAATCGTTGTTTTAACTAGTAATCCTTTAAAAATGGTTGTTTAACTATGTTAATGGAATCTAATCATAACTGTAGGTATTATTAAAACAAATTTTAAATGGAAATAAGTTTTTATTTAATATATTATAGGAACAGAGGTAAGCTCTGTAAGAAAATATCTGGCTCCTAGGGAATATGATTATTTGAAAAATAAATTTCAATATATTTTAAGAGAAAATATGCAAACATACTTTAAAATATTTAACCAGATCTATAATACATCCATTCATATTCTTAGTTAGGATAACATTAGATCCACTCTAATCTGGGTATGGAACCCCAAACAGAGATTAGTTGGAATATAACTAAGATAAATAAATCTATGATTCTGCTACTAGTAAAGAACAATTTATACCAAATCATAACATGAAAATAGAAAATGTTAGGAACATATGCATAGTTAAATTCACTATAAAAATGTATTTATGATTCATGTCTATACTCAGTATATAATTTATAAGTACTTAAATAGATAATCAATAGAATAGGGAACCTAACACCACTATCGAGAAAACAAAAATGAAGTTGTTGTTCCTCCCAACCAACTCCTAGAGCATCAAAGTCTTACTTGTTATAGATTCCCAAAGCCTGTTTGTTAAACCACAAGGAAAAAATACGATCAATGTGCCATCTCTTTGCATCAACAAATCAATTCCATGTCCATCACCAACCTCCTGCTTGCTTAATGGACATACTATAATATAGTTTTTTCCTAGGACTTCATCATTTATGATCCTCCTACTCTTTAGCACTCCATAAGGAGTCTTGACCTGATTTTGGGGAAGATGCATCCTGCATTACTTGAGTTCTCAATCAAAAACATTTGCCACTTGTCTTTTCCACTTGTGGGTCAGCAAACAATATTTCAAGACCTACTTCAGTTTTGATTCCTCTCATTATATTTAATTATTAAATAAAATAATCCATTACATTCCATTTTGACTTTCTTGTCAAAATATTTTCAATAAGAAAAAATAATATTTCAAGTAATAATAAATTACATTTAATTGGTGTGTTACAGTTTTAAACCTATGTTTTCCTTCATATGAGTTTGGCACATGTTAATACATATAATATGTTTTGGATCTATTATGGTTGGTAAGTGGTAATGGTCGATTTATTTGGGATCATGCTATAAACTGGAGCTAAGATTTTTGGCTCACGACCCTTTGGAGGCACAAGTGGTTGACACTTGGGATCACGAGGGTTTTTAAGGAATATTTTAAGGTGATGTTTAAGTTTCTTGGCCTTAACCTGCCTGTGAGTTGACAACATAACCAGGCACATTGATTGACCAACGTACTTGTCAAGGCAAGGAATGATCATATCGCTCTGGTTGTCTGTGGTCTAGTGTTTTTTTGATGAAGAGGTTTTGGTAAGGTTTTTAACTTGCATTGAATTTTTATTGAGGGTGTTTGTCTACATAATGTTACTAGTTCAGAGATGGATTTGTTCGGTCACTCCATGTCTGGGTTGCGGCCATGTTAAACCCATGGGGTATGCCATCCATAGTTGGTTCTACTCTACAAATACCACGTTTGTTTAAAGGTTATTGTTAATATTTAATGATTGTGTGGAGTCTTGTATGAACTCAACTAACACTTGATCATCATATGGATGGAAACAACCCGGTTTCTTTCCATTCAAAAATGGCCAAAGCTTCTCAATCCTGCAATGTATTTTTTTCTTAGGTAAATAGTTTTAAACCTCAGCTTCTATTTCATTTAATACATTTACTTCTAGTTTTATCATGAATCTCATTCTTTTTTTGTTGTGCAGGAAAGAGGATGGGAAGGTAACTACGAGGAGTAAAACCATGGCCCTCTATGCAAGTAATGAAGGTAAGAAAATATTATTTCTAAGAACTGGTTAAAGAAAAGAATGGATTTCATTTTCAGGATTTTTATGAGAGTTTTTTAAATTCTAGCCTTGTTTTGACAGGCATATCCAGGGTTCCCATGAATGGGTACTAAAGGTGTTGGGGATACAACTTGGCATTTCCTCGATGACCCAACTCAACCTTCAAGGTAAGCGCATTCACACCTTACATGGTTTTTAAGTTTGTAACAGTTATTTTCCACTCGATGATTGTAAATGGTTATCCCCTTTTTCTTGTAAATAAAGGTGATTTGGAATTCAGTCACATGGGAGTGGTGATAGGGTTAACTCATCTCATGCATAGTCCTTCTCATCCCTGAGGTAATAATCCACATCCCTTACTCTGCTTGTTATAATGTTTATAATTTTTGTAAAGAATTGTAATTTGATACTAACGTTTATCAGTCCCTTATCTTTGCATGTATAATGGATCGACGTGGATTTTGCACTAAATGCTTGGGTCAAAACACCCAGTTGTGGGGTATGACTTTGTTTGGGTTTGTGGTTTAAGTTAGGATCCTGGTTGCTCGGGTTTGAGGTTTATTGGAAATGAAATAGGGATTCACAACTATTGACAAGTTTTTTTAAGATAAGTTTTGTTTTAACATAACCCTTGATGGGTAGGTATTTATATGTATTGTTTATGGGAGGGCTTCGTAGCCTCTAATGCTTGGGATGCATTTGAATATTACATTAGTTTGGTCTGTGGTTTGATCAAATGGATTTAGCAGCCATTATAAATTTCACAGTTGTTTTAAAGTTTAATATTCGGATATGAATTATTTGAGGGAAAGACTGATTCGTCGATCTTGCTTGATTTGTGTTGATTTTTGTAGAATATTTTAATGGATCTTATGTTGAATGTGTCTTGATATATAATTTAATAAATAACTCATATCTGTTTATTTATGGGTATGAATACCTGAAACAAAGATTGAGCATTTTTATTTGATTAGGTTCTTAAAACGTATATATATATCATTGGTCAAAAAATAGATCTTACCATTTCTTAATTTAAAAGTCGTATATGATATTGATTTTGTGGATAATCTCACTCTGTGTTTAACTTAATTTGATTATCATTGAGTTTGGAAACTCGGATCTATGATTTGGGGATTGATTATTAACTTGTTAATTGAATACTTAGTTGGTAGTGGTTTAATTGATCGTGATCCCTTCATTCAGTTCTTTTTTTGTTTGTTTTTTGTTAGTATCTTTAGAACTGTCCTAATATGGGTATGGAAGCCCAAATACATACTAGGTTTAAAATATTTGTATTAACTTTAAACATAGAGAGATTATGTGCAGAATCCTTCGACTCCTAGAGGAAAGTTATTGGTTTACACTTACTTTGATCGGTTTTATTAATTCGATATATACATATACTTGTAGAAAGAGTTGTAAAGTTATATACATGTATTTAGAATAGAGAAGAGATCTATGTGAAGAGTCTATGGACTATTAATGCTAAATATGAGACTATACATTAAAAGGGTTTGATTTGTAGTAATGTAGCATACCATAGGAAAATATTGTAGAGACGAGTTATTTCCCATTAAAAAGTTTCTACATAAATAAGAGATATGTTATTTTCTACATTCTCTACATGAGTAATTAACAAATAACAACTTATACTAAGAACATATTATTGAAAGAGATAAAAATATTAGAAATAGATGCATAGTATAATTCTCAATTTAAACTGCACTTATAATTCAAATCTACTTTTAGATTGTAATCAAGTACTAAACAATTACAAAAATTAGTAATGAACCTGTCACCACTGTCGGGAAAATAAAACTAAAGTTGTCGTTCCTATTAATTCTTGCACATGATCTAGGAACTAGGAATCAAAATCATCAAAGAATAATTAACAAATACTCATGAATTGGAAAATAATCGGATACAAAATAGGTATCCTCTCTGTATATTTTATAAACAATAAAGGATTACAATTTCCATGCATAGCAATGGCTTAACTCCATGAAGAATTCGAATACCTAAGGGACAATTCAAATTCAATGAGTGAGTCTAGCTTAACTGACTCTTTGCCATGCAATCTCACTCAGTTAACCACTTGACCAAAACCCTAATTGACTCACCAAAACCTAATTGAAGTCGGATTGCAATAAATGACTGAATCTCAACCGAAGGAGATCAAACACTTGTCATAGCAATCCAACCATCAAGTGCTAGTCCTGCATGACTCCAATGAACCCTGATGAAGTTAACTGAAGCTGAACTGACAATCAGAAGTTGGTGGAGGCGCCTTGTTGACTCGAGTTCATTAAATAATAATAAATAATCATTAAATAATATATTTAATGAATGGAGGCACCTTAACTGACTGTAACTGACTGGTTGAACTGATTGTAACCACCAGTTAGCAATTAGGTGCATTAATATCACTCAGATCACCCCCAGAGTGCTCCAGATAGCCTCCTTGACTGTAGGAAGGTGTGGGTGTGACTAGATGATGGCAATTAATGCTCCATTGATGTCAATTAAACTTAGGATAGTGGTTTAACTAGGCCAATTTGACCTAAAGAGTGTGTATGATGGTAGATGTCTCCAACACCCCCCCTTAAGCTATACTCAGGAAGAGTTAGAAAACATAGATGCATAAAATGCTAGGGCCCTAGAAACTAAGGCCATAGGTCACCCTGTACAATAAAGTAACTGCTTAATATAACCAAGGAAATGGGGAAAACCTCATGGGAAAAATACCCCCCCTTAAACTAAGCAGTAAATCAAGAATTGGTTCTTCTATGCAGCAGCATCCTGAGACTGTGCATGTGAAACTCTGAATCCAAACTAAATGAATATGTCTGGAGGAATCTTCCACTTTGGAAGAAGAACAATTCACTCAACTGAATCAGAAATATAAATAGCTGCACGGTGAAAACTGGACCCATGTAGAGCAATTGAAATCATCTAAAGAGAGAGCAAAGGTTCTTGAGGATTCGAACCATGTGTGGAACAATCAAGAAACTGATATGTTGCAGCCTTGAACAGAAAACCATGAGTGGTAAAATCAGCCCCAAATATTAGGAGCAAGTGTCCATGCAGATGCAAAATGTCTTCCTCTTTACTAGTTCTATGAGGAGATGAGCTTGTGACCGAAGGTAGAGAATCCCTGGGACTCTGGAGAGCGAATTATTGAGCTCCATAATATGATATATATTCTGAAATAGATAATGAATCACAAAGTGAAATATCAGCAACCTCATAATAGGAAACTAACACCAAATCCCCGGCAGCAAAATTGAAGAAGAACTGCGGTACTTGATTTTTCACACCGAAATTGGTGAGAGCAGCTACAAGCATGGCTGAAAGATCTTGGATTTTAAAATATGAACCAAATAATATCATATCAGAATGTAAATCATATCTAAATAAGTTCACAACAGATCAAAAACTATGAAATGAAATCAAATCCCCATCAGTAGTTTTGTAGGAGACTTGCGGTACTTGTTTCTTCACACCGTTGATGAGAACAGCTACAAGCAGTACTGAAGGTTTATGAACCTGAAATTTTGAACCAAGAAATATCAGATAAGATCCAAATAAGATCATATAAGATCCAATAAGTTTCATATCAGATCCAAAATTATGGACAACCAAGACGGTAGATGCACAGTTTTCTTCTTCTTCAAAATTCTGAATTTTGGTGCATGCAATCCTGCAGGAATTTGCTGGAAGATATAGATCATGGGGAGTGAATGTGTCACTCTTATAATATGATATTTCTTCCAAAATGTCCAATTTTTTACATATTTGCACACCAGCAGCAACATTAGAGGGAGAAAAATCAAATTTCTCTTCACTTTCGGAAGCAATTACTGGTAAATTTTGCACAGAATTCAAAGGAAAATCACCATTGAATGTTTGCATGGAAGTGCAGCAGTGTTTTTATTCAATATCAGAGATTCAAATGTCTTCTTCTGTTTCAACAATATGAGAAGATGAGATATCAGATATCTCATGAACTTCCAGAGCATCAGGAGAAGGAGTCACTTCATGGAGACTTTCTTCAATTCGAATTGAATGTGTAGAAGATTTTGCTTCATCTTCATCTTGAACAACTTCATCAGAGAGAGTAGAGGATGATAATTTTGAGTAAAGAACTCTTGTGGTGCTGGCTGTGATCTCCAAAGTACTATTATAATCCTCATTGTGCTTGCCAAAGGTTCTGTCCAATTTTGTCCAGAGATCCTTTGGGTATTCAGTAGAACCAAGATTAAGGTAGTACAAGCTATCATCAAGGGCTAGACATATTGTTCCAACAGCTCTATCATTTTCATTTATCCAGTCATTCTCATTATCATAAGACTCTCTTCCAAGTCCAATAGACACCTCATAGAGACCTTGTCTCTTGAGATATGCAATCATCTTCAACTTCCACTCTGAATAGCTTGTGAATGGGGTGAGAGGAGGGATTGATGAGTCCATTTGAAGTTGTACCTGATAAAACCTTCAAATGAAAACAAAAGGGGCACCATAAGGTCGGACAACTTGCACATTTTAGGCTTTCATCACACCCAGCATAGTCAATCAAGCAAGCTTGATCAACAAGTTATTTACTTGGGATATTGAGTGGTAAGCCTTGGCTTCNTACTCCAGTTCATTAAATAATAATAAATAATCATTAAATAATATATTTAATGAATGGAGGCGCCTTAACTGACTGTAACTGGCTGGTTGAACTGATTGTAACCACCAGTTAGCAATTAGGTGCATTAATATCACTCAGATCACCCCCGGAGTGCTCCAGTTAGCCTCCTTGACTATAGGAAGGAGTGGGTGTGACTCGATGATGGCAATTAATGCTCCATTGATGTCAATTAAACTTAGGATAGTGGTTTAACTAGACCAATTTGACCGAAAGAGTGTGTATGATGGTAGATGTCTCCAACATTAAATAATATATTTAATGAATGGAGGCACCTTAACTGACTGTAACTGACTGGTTGAACTGATTGTAACCACCAGTTAGCAATTAGGTGCATTAATATCACTCAGATCACCCTCGGAGTGCTCCAGTTAGCCTCCTTGACTGTAGGAGAAGGCTAAGTTAGCCTCCTTGACTATAGGAAGGCGTGGGTGTCACTGGATGATGACATCAATGGAGCATTAATTGCCATCATCCAGTCACACCCACGCCTTCCTACAGTCAAGGAGGCTAACTGGAGCACTCCAGGGGTGATCTGAGTGATATTAATGCACCTAATTGCTAACTNGGAAGGCATGGGTGTGATTGGATGATGGCAATTAATGCTCCATTGATGTCAATTAAACTTAGGATAGTGGTTTAACTAGGCCAATACTACTAAATATGAGACTATACATTAAAGGGTTTGATTTGTAGTAATGTAGCATACCATAGGAAAATATTGTAGAGATGATTTATTTCCCATTAAAAAGTTTCTACATAAATAAGAGATATGTGATTTTCTACATTCTCTACATGAGTAATTAACAAATAACAACTTATACTAAGAACATATTATTGAAAGAGATAAAAATATTAGAAATAGATGCATAGTATAATTCTCAATTTAAAATGCACTTATAATTCAAATATACTTTTAGATTGTAATCAAGTACTAAACAATTACAAAAATTAGTAATGAACCTGTCACCATTGTCGGGAAAATAGAACTGAAGCTGTCGTTCCTCCCAAACAACTCCTATAAAAAACAAATCTTACCTTCTCTAGAACTCTCGATCCTGTTTGATGAACCACACTAACAAAATATGATCAATGCGCCATCTCTTTGCATCAATAGATTATTTATAAAGACTGACTGGGGATCCCACTTAACAAGGAATCAAGCATCCTAAGATTTCAGGATGGATGAGTAGTTTATAACTAAAATCAAATAAACCATATGACTAAAAATTTATATTATTTAATCAAGTTAAAATATTTATTATCTATAACTTGAATGTGAGGATTTTAATAGTAATAATTAAATAAAAGATAAATTGCAAAAGCATTTAGTTGAATAGGAAAAATAAAGAGAGATCCAACTAAATACGTAGAAGCCCTTTCTTCTCAAATTAATTGATAAATAGTAAAGAGAGGATCTTATGGGAGAAACAATCCCTATATCACTAGAAGGTTCAGTCATAGGTCTTATGAGCGCTCAAATTACCAAAGAGAGATTTGGTGTGTGAAATAAGATTTGGGATAAAATTATTTGAAAGACAAGAAATCCTTGGTAAATAGACACTTTGACTACTCTGTTGGTAGATAAGGAAGATATAAAAATTCTCTAATCCTACTAATAACTCTAGCATGCTCGTTTTAGGTCAGAGTGATCTATAAAATGAACTAGAAATGATTCAAGGTCTATGGTTGGGTGGAACGTGGTTCCTAGATCATTCAAAAATATAGAGGGACTGATAAGTATTCTGCTCTAAATTATGTGTTTATGAAATTGTAAGGATAAAGGTCATTTTAAATATTGTTTTCTTATCCTGAAATAGATTGTGTAAAACAAAGTTTTATTTCTTGTTATTGTTCATATATTTCAAAGTCTATATGTACTCTAGGGTGCATGAGATTTCAACTCTAATTTTATTTTCTTTTTACATTCATGCGAGTGTGATTTATTTTGGTATATTAAAGGAGATTGTAAATTTAGTATATACACAGAAATAAGAATTAAATCATATCATATGCCATCTCTAGCATAGAGATAAATATCTCTATATCCATAACCAGGGAGAGGATTCTTAGGACCATGTCCTTAAATCACACACACACACACACACACACACACACACACACACACACACACACACATATATATTATTTATAA
>LPNX011157780.1:97083-262391 GCA_001517045.1 Pseudotsuga menziesii
AAACCATAAACACAAATTACAAATTTACTCAATTAGCGAATATTTGAATCATATATATGTGATCATAAACTAGGATACAAACGTAAAATATGGAAAAAAAATCATCCACAAATCCTATATTTTTAGATATAAACAAAGGTTCCCCATCATATATCATATTTAGTTCATCCCATAACCATCCCTTAAAAAAAAAATCCTAATTAATCCTAATAAATACATTATCAAACACATAAACATAGATCATACATGATTTAGCCAGCCATTACTCCATGCTAGAAAAGATGAACAAAATATTTGTAATCATAAATAAAAATTACATAGAAATTAAATGATGGTTATTTTGTTTGAAACGACTATCTAGGATTAATAAATGTAGAAAACACATTTTCTCATAGGTCATGACTGAGTCACATATTGGGGCACAATCCAACTACAACAAGTAAAATTCAACCATAGACATAAAAACACAAGTCTTCCCATAAGTCGCAGATGCAGATAGACTCCATGATTTGAACTAAAATTAAATAACCATAGGTTAATGTAGCCATGAAAGTGAAAATGATGGTCAAACTAGCAATTGGTTTTGTCTGGTCTCACATTATTAATTAAAAAAAATGTTAATAAACATTAAGCATAGAAGTCCCAATCATAGTTCCATTGAACACGTTGGCCAGTTTTGGGATTGAATCTCAATCAAATCCTTCCCCCAACATCAAATTTTAATAATGAAATAGGGTCACCCTAATTAAATTTAACCAATGATCAAATCCCTTGGTTCAAACCAAAAAGAAATAACACTACAACATAATAAATTATACCACATTACTTCTAGAATAAACAGAGTCACACTATCAAAGCATGGCCAAGGAATCAACATAAACAAACAATTCATACTGTGGTAAGTAAAGAACAAGATGGGAATTGAATCACACAATCCATTTCCTATAAAATACGACCAAAAATCTAGATCAAGGTATCAAATCCCTTAGAGAAGGGTTTAGATATTAAAATATTTAGATTCAAATTGATGCCCAAGGTAGAGCATTCTCAAACAACGCACACAATTGTCATTAAAAATTATTCTCAATAATACAGAGTCAACGATTGCATTGTCAGTCACATAGTCACTTGTGACTTAAGAATACAAGTCACAAATTACAAAACCTGATTCATATATAAAACTACAATTAATTCATCCAAGTATTCAAATATTCACTAAAATAGAGTATAAATTTATTCACTACAGAGATAACATCAAAAATATAGATCTAGGATAATTTTCCCACGAAATTAAAAATAGAAACAAAAAAGGGGACTGTAATTCGTGACTGTATATTCTTTTACATACACGATATATTCCCATAGGGACAAAATATGTCATAATAAACAAGATAGGAATTATATAAGAATAAAACATTTCTTTGTTCATCAAAACATATTTTACAGTTTTGTATAAATATTTACCAAATATGAGTATTGGGGCATACCAACATAAGTGTAACAACTCAAAAATTCCATAAAAATTTGTTGTTAGAGAGTGTTTAGATCAATTTAATACCTAACCTCACTTCACATAGCTTTTAATAATTATTATAATCCCTTCCTCCCATTATAAACTTAGGACTTATCCTATAACGAAATTGTGTGAAATATGATACTTAATAACTTCAATATGACAAATCCATCTAAAAATCCTATAACACTATACTTGTATATAGGTTTTTATGACTTATGATCAAATTACTTGTTTTCAAAAGTTGATGTATCATGCTTGCCTTTTCGTATGTTATAGTTTGTGTGCTTATATTGTAAAATGTTATCCCTAAAATGTTTTTTGAAATCGATAAGCCTTTCAGCTGTATGAAATTGATACTGAGTAATAGTCATTATTCATATATATTTTCACTTTTATGGGTCTTGATCCCTTGACTAAAAAATATTGCGTCTCAAATATAGATATGTTGTTTTTTGGTAGGTTATAAATTTGACTAAGGGATTCACTGTATTTAACTATGGGCAAGCCCTAACTGTAAAAAGAATTCACGTGCGGTTAAAAATGAAACGACATGAAATATTTACCATGTATCCCAATGAAAGCTCTGTTTAACCTCTTTGTTATTTATGTATGTGTTTAGTAAAGGAATGATAACTGTTTATTATGTATGTATAATACTTAATATTAGGTGAATCTATATACAAAAAAAATGCTACTATTTCTAAATAATAATAAAAGATAGTCTACAATTTCTACTATGAAAATATGTTTAAGCTATAGAATTCAATTCTCTTGTAGTTAACTTATAATTTACAGAAAATAAAAATTTCCTACTTTAATTATAAAACAAATAATAGTTTTGGAAGCTTTTATCATTCATGAAATCCTTCAGAAATAAATAGAGAGAAAACTAAAGATAATATTCTAGAACAATATAGAACCTATTAACTTTCGAAGTGGACAAATATCCAAAGAAGACTGTTCCTCCCAACCGTCTCCTAAAAGTAGCCAAGATTACTTGCTTTAGGACCCTCGAGCTTGTTCACTAAACCACTAGGATGAAGATAGTGTGTAGAATCTTGTTCTGTCCTCTACATAACTCAACAGTCACACTTGTAGTCAATACTCTAGAAAATCACTTTATTTTTCCCCTCATCGAATTCCTCTTGTGTGCCTAACTTTTCAATGTGCAGTAATCCACAATGTTCTAGTATCTATTAGTTAGTGATCATCCTTATCATTCGATGGATATATGCTTTCCTAGGTGTTTGGGTCAATTTTTAATTTAATGGGTCACCTGCTGAGTTCCTCCTTTCTTGGGAACATGACCACAATTTTAGGGAATTTACCTCTTGCATCACCTAGAAAGTGAATGTTGTTGCTGCCATTTGTAATTTTTTCCTTCTACACTGAATCATTCCTCCTAATTGGTCAGTTAACACTGTTCAACTGTCCTCTTTGGATATGTGTCTCTTCTTTTAATTAATAAATAATAAAATATTCAATTACAATCATCCTTGACCATCCTTGGTCAATAATATAAAACTTTACAATAACTTTTAAAGTAATGTCTTTCCACAACATAAAATGTTTTTACTTCTAGGTGGGTTACAAACACCCCCTCTTAAGTTCACCATCATCCTTGATGTTGCTTAAATATCATCTGAGTATTCATGGAACAAAATTGGGTATTTTCCCGCATATGACTCTCCAATTCCTAGGTTGCTTCATCTAGACTAAGGTGCTTCCATTGCACCTTTACTTATCCAATGGTGTGATTCCAGAGAAAAATTTCTCTCTTGTCGCGGATACAATCCAATTCCACCTAAAAATATACTTCTATTTCTACCTGGATAACAGTCCAATCGATTACATGAATAGCATCATGTACATACTTTTTCAATATAAAAATATGAAATACGAACTATGTATTTTGAGACTACGTGGAAAAGCTAACTAGTAAGCCACTAGTCCAAATCTTGGCAATATTTCAAATGGTCCACAATACCTGGGTGTTAATTTAGCACAACTCCCCAACTTAAAGGAGCTTCTTCTAGGTTTTACCTTAAAAAAAACATGCTCACCTTCTTGGAATTATTTTTGAGTTCTTTTAAGGTCTGCATGACTCTTTTGTCTGTCCTATGCAATTTTCATATTTCTTTGTACATGCTTCACTATTATTTCAATTTCTTTTAACAAATTAGGTCCTAACATTAATTTTCCAACCTGATTACTCCATGGAATGGGAGTATTACACTTTCTACCATACAATATTTCAAAAGAAATAAGTTTAATTGAAGCTTGATAATGATTGTTATAAGAAAAATTGACTAAGTGCAGATATTATTCCCATTTGTTTGGTTGATCCCTAACATACATCCTTAACATATCTTATAAAACTTGATTTACTCTTTGAGTTTGTCCATCCTTTTGCGGATGCTAAGTTTTACTAAGATTTAATTTAGTGTCCAATCCTTTAAACAATGACTTCCTGAAATTACCAGTAAACTTAGAATCCCTATAAAAAATTATCATCTTAGGAATTCCATGCAAACAAAAAACTTCATTCATAAAATATCAACAATATTAGAAGCCTTGTAAATATTTTCATTAGATATAAAATGAGTTTCCTTGCTAAGTTTGTCTACCAATACCATTACGGAATCATTTTGTTTTTTTATTTTTAGGCAGTCTTGTTATGAAATCAATGTTAATAATTTCTCATTTCCAATTTGGGATTGATAATGGTTGCAATAAACCTATTGGGTGTTGATGCGTAGCTTTAACCTATTGGAATTCTATACACCTAGCTATATATTCAGCCACTTCATTTTTCATGTTGAGCCAAAAATAATCTTGTCTTAGCATTGTTATCATTTTTTGGTAACCAGGATGTCGTGAGTAAGGACTTTTATGTACTTCATTTAGGATCAAAAATTTAATTTCTTGTACATTCGGTACATATAATCTGTTTTTACACAACATTAAACCATTTTCATTGAAACTAAAATTTATTTTACATTTTCAGATTCATTTTCTGTAACTTTTTCTCTTAAATTTTTATAATTTTTATCCATTTTTACTCTGTCTTCAAACTTATCATCCAATTTTGTTTTATAGCTGCTAATAGTGGCTATAAAATTTACATTTTAATTTATGCTTAAGGAATCATCTACCTTATTCTCTTTTCCTCTTATATGTTTGATCTCAAAATTATATTCGCTAAGGAAAGCTAACCATCTTGCTTTCCTTGCGTTCATATTTTGTTGATCAAACAAGTATTTTAAAATTATATTATCAAACATCAATAAAAATCTTCTACTGATTAGATGATGGCGCCACATTTTCAAGGCATGTATCATGGTATCCAACTCTAAATCGTATGTAGAATAATTATTTTCATGTATTTTTAACTTTCTTGATTCATATGTTATTACATGACCTTATTGCCTTAACGCTCCACCTAGGCCCTCATTGCATGCATCAGTGCATACAACAAAGTCATTATTTGGATCTGTTATTTTTAAGATAGGTGTAGTGGTTAATAATTCATTTAAATTTTTAAATCTTTATTCACATTTTAAATCCCATACAAATATTTTTCCCCTTTTCTGTAAGGACATTATGGGATTCACGATCCTCGAGAATCCTTGTATGAATTTTCAATAATAACATGTAATCTGGCATGAATGATCGTACATCTGATACATCCTTATGAACAAGCCATTCCATTATTGCTCTTATTTTATGAGGATCCAATAATATCTCTTCCTTCGAGATCACATGGCCTAAATATTGCATTTTACCTTCAAAGAATTCATATTTACTTAATTTAGCGTACACTTTGTGTTCTCTTAAAACTTGTAACATTATCTGTAGATGTTCATCATGTTCTTTTGTTTTTGAATAAATTAGTATGTCATTGATAAAGACAACTATGAATTTATCCAAATACTTACTTAAGGCACTGTTCATTAGACACATAAAAGATGTTAGGGCGTTTGTTAGCCCAAATGGCATAACTACAAACTCATAATGACCGTAATGGTGAAAGAGAAAAGTGGGTGTAGAAGGAACGTAATGTAGAAAAATGTATAAAATGTAATGTAAGAGATGAATAATGATTACAATTGTTTGGGATTAAATAATCCTATCTTGCACCTTTTCACCAAAGGGCATGGCTATAATAATAAATTAATATTAATTATATTTAATATTAATTTATTATTATTTTATTGTTACATTTCCTTCCCCTTAAGGGAAGCTTTGTCCTCCAATCTTATTTGACGACAATGATTACGTGAACTGCTGCATCATATTTGATGTGGATACATGTATGGTTTGATACTGACAGGGTTTGTTCATGGTTATATTTCAATTATGTTTTCAATTTTTCTATTTGGTGGGAGTTCCATGGGTAGCTCCTGAAACACCTTGTGATGTTTCTGAATCAGCTCTTGTATCTCTGGTTGTTTGTCCATATCTCCTTCACTTGTTAGAAGCTCAATTTCTTGACATTATAGTATGTACGCTGGTGTGCCTTTTCGAAGTAGCTTTTCCATCTGATGTGATGTAACCAGTTCTGTTGGAGGTGGTTGGAACCGGTACAATTTGTGATTCTTCCTGAACGAATGGAAATCAATTAAATGTTCTTGGTGATTTGTGGAGTATGTAGCCAAGGTTTGTAACCATTGTATTCCTAATACTACGTCAACTCCTCCCAGCAATACCACAAAAAAACATGATTCTAAGTTGCACTATTGGATTTGTAACTTGACTTTGTGACATCTTCCTACATTGTCAATCTTCTTACCATCTGCTTCCATAACCTTCATGTTAGTTACCGGAAAAATAATAAGGTTAAATACCTTAGCAAGGTTGACATTAATGAAGTTACGGGTGGTGCCAAATTCGATGAGAATTGTGGCGTTATTCTTTTTTATATGTCCTTTAAGCTTCAATGTTTGCATTTGGGAGATTCTAGTAATAGCGGATAATTATATTTTTGGGGTGCCATCATCGATTTCTATGTGGCACTCTTGTTGACTATTCGCATCACTCTTGTTACAGAGAAAAATTCCTATGGCTTGGGGTACCACAACAGATAGAGTAACATCAGAAATCAATCATTTCCTATATGCAAGAGAAACCAAACATTTAACACTAAAGGATCTTGAAACATACCTTATTCCAAACGGTTGATGTAGATGCCCGTTGAGATTTTTCGCTCTTGCTTGTATTGATAATTTACTCTCTCAACATTCAGCAAACAAGACAAGCATGCTATATATAGTTGTGTTAGATATACTCTAGAATATATAATCAATAACATATAAGCATTTAAAAGCATCCATGGATTCAATACTCATTTAAATACACATTATTGGACAAGAAAAGATATTTCTATTAATATAAATCAAAGATTACAATAGTGAAAACCTCTGTCGGCACACATGCAAATCAGAGAAACTGATTCCTCCACCTGGGCCTCCACCACTTCAATCCTCCATCTCTCGATAGAAATCTCACAAGAAAAGGAAAGATTGGGAAGAACACAAAGTGCTCCAAGGGACAAAGGGATGCAAATTCAAGTATAAGCTTCGGCAACAATGGACTATAGTTTTCTTGCTCTTCAATTCCTCTCTCTTCAATGTATCCAAAGAGTTACTTATATAGTGCTTCAATGGGGTAATGGAAGGTCAAATCCAAATGATCTCAAGGAATATAGAATGCCAAGAGACAAGTGACTCAGATCCACATCAAGGAAAACTCCAAAACTATTTGGCCTTTTGCACACATCTCGATGTACGCAGGTTTAAGGGTCAAATCTGCATATATACATGAGAATAGGTTTAAAAGTTGCATATAGAAAATAATTCATGTTTTTAGGGATGATCTTGCAAAAATCAAAGATAAAAAAATGGTCCATGGGGTCTAAAGAGTCTACAAAGGGACAGGGAAGGCCATAAAGGTGTGATCCACCATGTGTGGTAAAATCAATTGTAATAGATGCCCCCTAATGTGTGAGGTCAGAGGGGTCATACGATGGCTGAAATACATTATAAGTCCATCCCAGAAGTGGAGTGATGAACAATCAGGTGGAAGAACCAACCATCCAATAGTACAATACAATCAACAAACTCTGCACATAACTACAAGTAGATATAGTAGTCCCGAATACATAACAGTACAATGGCCATGAATAGGCATGATACAAAATATGACATGTGTGGTCATCACCATGTACAATATATATATATCAGAATCTCCATGATGAAGATACACAAAGGATCATGATCTCCATGAAAGCTGAAGATATACAATGGATCAATATCTCCATAATGGTTGGAAACATCTAATATATACTGGAATCAAGTCATGAGAGCTGAAATCTCATGAACACTGGCACGATCAAGAAGGTAGCATATATGAAATGCCACCAATCTAGAAGGTCTTCTACACAATACGCTACAAGTACATGTCCTACTATGTGAATAGAGGTGTTAAGGTCGAACATAGTGGTCCATTGTTTGATTATCATTCATTAATGTATACCGTCAATAGACGCGAGATCACCCACCGATAATAAAAGTGGGAATGAAGGTAATAGAGTGCAAACTAACAAGTGTGAATAAATGTGTTGAGGTTGAACACTTGAAAGGATCCATCAATTAGGGGACATTGATGTATTCCCAAAACTGTCGATGGTGAGAGAACTTGCCACTGATGATTGCAAGTCTCAAGGCACTCAAAAATGACTCTAGATTCCTATCGCAGGATAAATGATCTCAATTCGATGGGATGAAATACACTACAAGGAGGGAAATAATGCATCCATCATCATCCAACATGAGGTACTTAGTAAGGATATATAATGTGGAAGGACTCAATCATAAAGTGCACAAATCGGTATCAATACTCGGAATGGCCGACATGCAAAGTCAAGAGAACTGAGGAATGGGAAACTCAGGTTTCAACTTCCTTTGAATAAAAGCATAAAGGTGAATGGTGACTAAATTTAGGCAACATATACTCGATATACTAAACTAGGACATCTCTGCGACACAGGAGGCATCAATAGAGGCTCTATAGGGAATGGAAGCTTAACCATTCAATGGAGATAAGCTCAGAGAAACAAGTACAGCTCCTAAAGTCAAAATTTTAACCCAACCAATGGATGTGATATACAGTGCTCTATTCGAAGGCGACACAACTCAACTACTGCCAAAGATAACATCTTTTCTTGTCTAGCTTTTTGGTTTTTTTATTTTTTTGGACTTTTTCAAATATTTTGAAAAGCTTGAAAAAGAATAAAAGTGATTTATAGTTACAGACTAGTAGGAGACAAGTGTCAATAGGAAAACAAACTAGTTCCAAGCAGTGGAACATACCTATGCTCAATGCAAGGACACATGTGTAGGATAACGACACTCAGGGGAAAGTCCCCTCCCGGTAAAAATAGGGAATCAAGCTGCAAAGGATATATAAAATGGCTCTGCATGGCTAGACATGAGACAAGCTCAGGCTATATGGCTAATAATCAAAGTCAGGGAAGGCAGCATAAGCCTCAATGAGGAAAGAAAAACTCATGATAATGCAATTACAACTTGACATAAGGGAGTCCTGGGGACAAAGGCCAACAAAAAATCAATAGGAGTATGAGGCTCTTGCGCAAAGACATGGTGATACTATACAAAGGACTTCCACACCCTAAATGGAAAAATGTCGTCATGGGCACCAAATGCAACCAAGGAGATAACTAGGGCACCCATGTATGGTCAAGCTCTACCATTCACATCATGTCACTTCTAAAACAACAAGAAGGTTCCGTGATAAGATAGAATGGGTTCATACCTAAGGTTATAATGAAATGGTCATCAGGTCATGCAAAATGTAAATGGATGTGAAATCTAACATATATGCTAGTTTAGACATAATACCTGAGAGCGGCACGAACAGATCAAAATAATGGTCGAAACGGTGCTCAAAACAGACTCCTACATCATCAAATTAGTCCAAAACAGTCCGAAATGGTTAAAAACAGTAAAAAATTTCAAAAATTTCAAAATTTTTCTATAAATAATAAAAAATTCAAAAATTACATATCATTTGAAATTTTTATCCATTTGAGCTCAGAACTTCAAACATGAATTCCGAGAGCTTTTTCCGACGAAATTCGACACCGTTTATTCCAGGTAACTTCTCATGTCCTCCTCTTCCATTTTCATGTAAAGTTTTTCAATTTCCATGGACAAATTTAATTTTTAGGCCAGTCTAAATTGGTATTTTTGGCCTACACAGAAATCAAGGCTTTTTCTGTGTATAGGGCTGGCTATACACAGAAAAACCTCCCAAACCCACGTACATACGCGGTTGTTTTGCAAACAGTTACATATGCAACCGCGCACATGGTTTCTTAAGGTATATAATGACCAAAAATTATTTTTAATGTGCAGGATGGTTCTAGAATGGAGGGAGAGGGAACATGGAGATGTAGAAGAGGCTATTCGGGGTGATTTGATGGCTCAACAAGTTCTACATGCATGTGGGCTATACAAATTTTGGTATCTTGGCAGCTTGAGGGCCAAACCAAGACTCCTGCAGATACTAGTAGACTAATGGGATCCAGACTTAGAGTCTTTCCATATCAATGGGATCTCCCTCACTATAGAGGTGGAGGACATATATTTCATTACAGCATTGTCCCGATGGGGAGAGGTGGTGAACCTACACTCTCGCGAGCTTGGAGGTGGCCTTACCATTGATGAGTACATTGCAGTATACTATTTTTCGGACAAGGAAAAGGTTGGGAGTCAAATCCTGACAAAATCCATCCAGGTGCTAGGACTAAAGGCCATACAATTAGCACTTAGTATGATAGCTGGAAGAGAATCACTCCACCAGGATTCATGACCATTGATTTTCTATGCAGTGGAGCGCATGAGACCCACATTTTACGATTGGAGCACTGCATTGTTGAGTAACATGAAGCAGTAGCTCAGTGACTGCAAGATGGGTAGGGTACGAAACTTCGGTTTTGGTAGTATACTAAGCACGTTCTTCTTTGAGCCTGTTCCAGGGATAAGCCCTAGAGCTAACATTCCTCCTCACGGGGTTTGAGATCTAAACTAACGACAATGGGTAGATGCTATGCATAGATTGGGCGGAGGTAGGGTGTCTAACCCCTACCCAACTGATTTCTTTCCATGGTGGCGACGACATATTATTTCCTTCGATGATTATCCCTACATGGGAATAGATTTTTGTGGAGATTCTGATAGGACCCTACCACCAGGAGCAGCATACGGTGGCATTGGTAACAAATCCCAAATCCTCTTTTTACATTTTTTTGAATTATTAAAATTTTTTGTGTTTTTTGATATATAGACTCAAAAGACATGTTTTGGTGTGACAAAACATAGTGACAATCTATCAAATGTATGCATATGTTGGACCACGATGGCCTGAAGGCTTCCCTCATCATAGACAGAGGGGAAGAGGAGATGATATCATGGGTGTGGATGCGAAGCGGACGTTGCAAAGCATCCACACAAACTTTGTACAATTGACACACCGGGTACCCATGGCGCAAGTCAAGGACTTGCCTGAGGCCATGCAGCATCAGGTGGTTGGGGTACCATGAGCATCGGTTTGGTTATTCCGATGACTAGTTAAATCCATTGTGTGGTACCATGATCAGAACCCCCCTCCTCCTCCACCACAGGCTTAGAGACCTGAGAGTGATTCATTTTTGTAATACCATGGATTATATTTTGGTGGCTCAGAAGCCCCATTTTTGTATTATGACGTCAAATTTTGGATGTTTAATGAACAACTATTATGATGATAGATTTTATTTATTTACATGTGTGTAACAATGTATGTTTGTGATGTGCTTATGGTCTATGAAACAAATTCCAATCTAACACATAGTTAGCATATGAGTTAGCAACTTGATTAAAAGTTATTGGAACATGTATGTATGTTATGTTGTCAAATTTCTGTTCTAACAATATCACACGTAAGAATATTCATAATAATGTCGTATCCCTAATATGATACAAGCCATTAAGCTATGACACTAATAACTACAAATCAATACGTGCCTCAAGAGAGAGAAGACCATGTGAAATGGCATCCCATAATAGCTTGATAATGGCAATATACTTAGCAACATTGTTCAAAGAAGGTCATAAACATACACCTCCTGAAGACAATACCTAACTCATAGGAGTATAAATCACCCAAATAGCAGAGGCTAAGTGTTGAGTGTGGCGGCTAGCACCATTAGCAAATCCTATGTAAGCAAAAGACTTCATTGACATCTGCTATCAGAAACGAAACCTAATCAACAAACCCGATCACCATAAGGAAACCTAACTATGCAAAAAACTATACAATAATCATCCCTGGCTAAAAATCATGCATAGTACATTTTAATATAGAGCCCATTTCTAGGCTCCACTAAGGTTGTCGCTTCATAATCCACCAGCTCATAGGTGCCCATCTCTAACACATGTTTGACCATGTAAGGACCATGCCGCATGGGATTAAAATTCCCTACCCCCAAGGGTTCTTTAGCTTGGTCCCACAAAAGGACCAAATCTCCTTCACTAAACCTCCTCGGATGACAGACTTATCATATTGGACCTTAATGTGATGCTTGTTTACTTCTAGAGCCACAAAAGCATCTCGACGCTGCTCTAAGTGGACCAAATTTTCCTCCAATGCGGAAGTGTCTGGTAAAATCTCTATGACTAGCTTCAATGAAGGGATTTCACATTCAACCGGCAATACAGACTCCACTCCATGTACGAGCTTATATGGAGAAAAACCGGTGATATTCTTAACCACAGTCCTATAGGGCCACAAAGCAGGATATAACATGATATGCCAATTCATTTTTCTTTGTGCAATGGTTCGTTGGAGAATGGATTTAAGTGAAATGTTCACTGCTTCAACCTGTCCATTCACCCAAGGGTAATAATAAGAGGAGTGCTCCTGCTTATACCCTAAATTTGAGGCCAACTCTTCCATCATTCGATTCTAAAAGTGCCTACCATGGTTAGTGACAAGCTCTTTCGGAATACTGAACTAAGTAATAATTTGGTTGAATACAAAATGTGCGGCTGTCTCACCATCGGATTTAATCGTGGGCATAGCCTCATCCCATTTCGTGAAGTAATCAAAAGCCACTATAATATGATGAATCCCCCTAAGCGAAGATAGTTTGCAATCCATGAAGTCAAGCCCCCACTTGGTGAAGGGACCAGCAGTGATAATCAGATGTAATGGGGAAGGATGTGAGAGCATATTGCGTGTAAACACGTGGAAAGGGTGGCAATTCTTGACCACATTGACACAATCTTTAAATATCGATGGCCAAAAATATACCACTCTCAATATTTTTTGGGCTGTAGAAATCCTAGATAAATGACCACCACATGCCCCTCCATGGCAATCATTCAGCACAACCTCACCCTCTTCATGGGTTAAACAATGATGTAAAATGGAATCTACACCACAGTGGTACAAAGTGTTATCCACTATAAGGTAGTTCTTAGATATGTGACGTAATCGTCGTCGCTCATCCTGTGAAAGGTGAGTAGGGACCTTCAACATTTGTAAATATATGATAATATCCCCATACCATGGATCCAAAGTTGATATAAGGAAAATATGCTCATCGATAAATGTATCCTCATAAACCTCCTCCTCCTCCTCCCTTGGGAAATAAAAAATGAGCTCCACAAAAATTAACGATTTCTTCGATTTCGCTGAAACAAACTCGAGATCGAATTCTTGCAAAATAACAATACATTTATTATACTTTCCCCTGATCATCCTTATAGTGAGGATGATCTGAAATGGATTGACATGAGCTACCACCAAGGTCTATTAAAGGAGAATGTAGTGTCTCAATCTCTGACCAGCATGAACGGTAGCTAAGACAATTTTCTCCACACAGGAATAATGGATTTCCGCATCTATAAGGTTTCGACTCAAATAATATATGACATGCTCATGGAGCTCCTCATCCTCCTGAACCAAAACCATACCAATCATCTCCATGGACATGGCCATATAAATAAAAAAGTCACGGCTATAGTCAGCTGGACTAAGCATGGGGGCCAATGCTAAGGATCACTTAAGAGAATCAAAGAAATCCTGGGCTCACTCATCCCAGCAAAAGGTAGTGTCCTTATTTAAAAGACGCATAAATCCTTTAGTCAAATTGGAAAAGTTAACCATGAATCTCCATAAGAATTTTGCCATGAATTGCAAACATTGAAGATGTCTAATATTTCTCGGGGAAGACAATTGAAGTATTTCCTCAACCTTTAAGGGATCAACTTTTATACCCTCCTTGGAAACAATGAACCCTAGTAAGCAACTAGAATTCAAGCAAAAGATGCACTTATGTGGATTTAACCTAACTTGGTAGTGGTGGCATCTTTTGAATACTAACCTCAAATGGTAGGAATGACGCACTCTCAATCGAGAATGAGCAGCAAGGGCATCCAAAAAGACTTCAATAATTGATTTGAGATCGTGAAAAATAAAGGTCATATCCTGCTGAAATGTGGCTTCGGCATTTTTAAGACTGAAAGGCATATTCTGATATGAAAATGTACCCCAAGGAAAAATAAATGCAGTTTTGTGTTGATCCCCGGGTTTGATCTGAATCTAATTATATCTGGAAAAGCTGTCCATACAGGAAAATACCTCACTTCCCGCACACTCATCCAAAATATGATCAATAAATGGTGTGGAAAAATTATCCTTAGGACAAGTACGGTTAAATCATGGAAATCAGTGCATATACAGATCGTTCCTTGCTTCTTATCAACCAAAACAGGGTTTGAAACCCACTCCATCAAGGGAACGAGATAGATAAAATTGGCTTTTAACAGCTTTTCTATCTCAGCCTTAATCGTGGGTGCTTTTCTAGGATTCACCACACATAAATGTTGTCGAACAGAATTCGCATTTCGATAGGTCTTAATTTCATGTTCGACAATACGAGGGTTGATACCTGGCATTTCCTTGTATGACCAAGCAAAGATGTCACGAAATTCTTTGAACAACTCGGTATACTCCTGAATCTCATCATGGGAACATTCTTCCCCAATATAGATATTTTCAATCTTTCCAGGATCTCGAGAGATATTGATAGGAATAGTAGGTGATATATTCTCCATGTTCCCATCAACCATTTGACCAAGAGATCTTAATGGAACCACCGGGCTACTAATATTCTCGCTAAGAATCTCCCTAAAGTCCTCAGGCTCCAAATGATCAAGCTCAGGAAGAAAATAAGATCTATGATGTAAATTTTCCCATTGTCGCTCAAACCCAGACATGGCCTCAATAATAGCTTCATTTGATGAAAAAAAACTAGCAAGGCAATCATGTGCATGAGTGGACTCAACTGCCCATGTAGGAAGCACATACGGGTCCTCCTCCATCCATGAAGAGGAAGGACTAGGCTCTACAACACCATTAAGATTCGCTTGATATGCAATCATTGGTGCAGGAAACGGCACATCCATTTCGATAGGTCCATTCGAAGGACTCATTGTAGGAAGAATCCAAGGATCTTCCATATGGGTAGTATGAAAAGACATCGAATTCAATGAAGATGAAGCCCCATCGAAACTAGATCTGATCATAAGGACGAGTGCAGGACAAATAAATGTCCTTATAAGGGATGGATACATGCCTACACCCACACTCCCAGTTGACAGTTGAGAATGATCGATAATCAGGATATAAGCTCATGATGATGCACTAACACTCAGATTTTTTGAATGATGTCTCATCAATCGTAACAATCTTCCCATTAAATGAAAATCATACAACTCAAAATAGAGAAGAGGCTACAAATTTCATACTATACATCCAATTCTGACCCATTAAAATATTGTAATCAAGGGGCGCATCAACCACCTCGACCTCGATCGCGACAATCTTCCCTCCCAAATGGACCTTAAGAGAAGGAAGAATTCTGTGGGGTCCAAAACGTTCTACCATCAAATGCAATCAACATGGTAGTGGATTTAGACAACTCGGGATAACCCAAACCCTTCCAAGATGAAAAAGACATCATGGAAGCAGCAACGCCTTCATATATCACAGTGCGTTTGACGGTCATGTTAAGACATTCTACATGAATCAAGAGAGACACGTAGTAAGGCAAGCGAGGCTGTAGTCCCATGGTTTCAAATTTGATGATGGAAAGAAGAGTTATCATCATTCACCCCAAGAACAGAAAGAAAACTTTTTCCTTTGCAAAGGACATCTCTAAAGAACTTCAAGTGCAGACATCACACAAGAAGTTTGGCCCAAATCCTTGACAACAAAATAGTTCTGGGTGGCTCAGGCATTAGGATTGTGCCCCGAATGCTTTAGGACTCCCTTAGGAATGAGAGGTGCAATCTCAGGTTTATCCATAGGGTTTTCAATACACAAAGGGCTCTCAATAGGAGGGGGTTCCTTCCTAAGGTCTGGTTGTGATGAACCATAGTATTTCGCACGAGTCACAACCTTAGTAGCACGCACCATGTTGATGCGCCCATGACTAGTACTGGTTTTCGATGAATTTTGATCTCCACTTGACATGGAATGAGGATCATGGGTCCTTGAGTTCATATTTTGATTATAGGGTAAAGGATTGGTCAGCACAGCTGGTCCCTGTGCTATGAACCTCGAGGTGTCTTCCATACAAGGGCACAAGTGAGTGAGGTGGTCATTCTCACACAATTTGCAAGGAAACTTAAGCTTACGTTTAGACTTCCTGTCCCCCCCAGCATTACGGTCGTTCTTGTCATTAAAATTGGAATTTTTGTTCTTGTTCCCACCCATATGATTGTTTTTCCCCTTTTTATTATTCCTTCCGAGGTACCGGTTGCCCTTCTGGTCCGACCATTGCATGAAAATTACACTCGTCATTTGGGTGGGTTGAGACGAAGCCATGGCTTGACCCGAAATAGATTGATTGATAGACAATTGACTCACTTATTTCAAAACTGAATCCATAGGTTTGGCACTTGTACAACCCACAATGCCATCGGCATGTGTTCTAGGCTTGATCTTGGGATCAAAACTAGAAAGCAGAGCATTAGGTATGATCTCATATAATAGTCCGGATTGAGCATAAACCAAATCCAATTCCTGTGCCCTAAAAATTGCTTGTTTCTCATTCTAAACTCTAGATGTAGAAACATCGTTCGCGATGTAAGGTAGCAATGATTTAAGGAACCACTCAAGGATAAAATCAAGTGTTATGAAAGCTTTAATCAACCTCTTCCATCTATGTCACTCTTGGATATGGTTCAAGATATGTGTGGCTTTGTCCTACCGAAATGTCGACAAGAGTTCTGTACCAATGTCGTAATGCACTGGTAGCTGGAAGTGATTGAGGAAAGTCATAGCAAGATGATCGAACAAAATGAATTCCCCCCTCTGTAACTCTATGTACCATTTCGTTGCAGGCCCAGTAAGGGTGCATTGAAATACCCTTAAATGGATCGAATCATCGTGTAAGGAGTTGGAAGAGCACCAAAGGGGAAAGGTAGTGACATGTTCACTAAGATATTATCCTGGTTTTTCCTCAAATTTGGGAATGTTTGAGGGAAGCTTAGTAGGGACATCCGGCCAAGCCGAGTCATGAGATACATGATCGTTCATTAGTCTCGATAAGTCAGGTAAATTTAATGTTGCAAGGAAAGGGAGCCTAGGTTGAGCTGGTCTATGCCACACTCCCTGATAGTTTTGGTTCATATAAGGCTGAATATTGTAAATACCATGGCCTTAGCCATAATATTCTCGTCCTGTTTGATCCATGTAGGGTGGGATGGAAGTATTATAATGTGGTTTATCTTGAATATGTGGTGCTACGAAGCCATAATTAGAGGAGTAAGCGGGTTGTTCATACCCGTACCCATAAGGTTGATAGATTGATTCATACTGTGGTCCATAATATTGTCCATGAGAAGCTCCATAAGATGTCCCTTGGGATATCCCATGAGAAGCTCCATAAGTAGGGATATGGAGAACTCATTGTGATGGACTGTAAGATGATCCAGAAATAGGAATATGACCTCTCGAGACAATAGGAGATACTTGAATCTAATATACTACTATGCGAGCAGTCACAGTATGAACCTGACTAGTAGCAACGTTCCAACCTAAAGGACCAAAAGAGTGCGGGGGAGGAAGGGTTGTCAAAAATGCATTCAAAGGAGTAGGAATCGAGGATGAAGGGACATGTGAAGGGATGTAAGTGGTATTCCCTATTGTCACTTGTATTGGTTCTGGTATCCGCATATGACTACTAACATTAGGTCTAGGATGGGCACATGAGGTAGCTTCCACCGCCAGGATAGAAGGTGCAATGTGACTAGTGCTCCCAAATATCTCCTCATCGAAAGGAGTAGGAGTTCCCCTAGGCATAGTGCTAGGTTCAATTTCTGACTTGGTATGATGTGTTGGATCATGTGCAGGGATATCAAGCATGCCATAACTAACATGACTAGTGCTTTAGGGTTCATTGTGAGTCTCGTTGCTCGAAAACCAATACTAACGACCTGTGAATGAGGGATCATAATCAGAATGTGAACGTATATCTAGTGAAGGATCATATACATGAGTAGTATCTTCCTCCCTAACTTCTTGAGGTGAAGAATACATCTCAGAAATCTCATCCTCATGATCTCCCATCATGTGTGAATCAATGTGAGAAGTAGTCCACCCGGACTTTCTATTTCTCTCTCCCAAAGGAAGAGGATATGTGGAAGGTGAAAGTCCTGCTAAACAACAAGAATGGAGAAGTGCTGCACCCGAATCCACAATGCCTCAAAAAATGAAAAAGGATCTATCCAATTATCCAAACTCTAGGAAAACTAGTGTGCACAGAGCATACACCTATTTAATGTAAATCCAAATCACAAGCATGCAAGGGTAGGATATGTGAGCTCTTGAATGAAGAAGGTATGTCTCACCTAGGAGAGGCTTGAGACTCCCATTCACAACAAGCAGAGGTTCGCAACCAATTATTATGGCCCTCAGCTTCAACGCATATAGCGACTGTGCTATCTGACCCTAACCTAGCTAGGACACCTACAGAATAACCTTTGTAAAGTACCCCCTCGATAACCTAGGTTAGGAAACTGAGATTACCTCAATATAATCAATGTTGAGGCTGACAGTCACAGGTGGGATTGACCATATGGGCAGGGTAGCAAAATCCAAAACTCCCAAAATCTCCCCCACATATGAATATAATCCTGGAAATATCTCAGGTGCTACTTAGTTATGACTAGGGGTCATCCCAATCAATAACCACTCACAGTTCCTTGTGCTTAACTCCCTTGTAAGAGGAGGATCCTAAGAAACACTAATTATAACAAGGAATTTCACACTCTCACCGGGACAGACACATAGATGTTTTTGTTTAGTGGTCTTGGATAATTTACTCACGATGAACTATTCCAAGATCCTAAAACCTAATCTTGTTGGTGCACCCTATAAAATAAAAGAGTGTAATTGATTTTTTTATACGTTGATTTTAATTGGCTTATTACTCACAAGGGTAAATGATCATGCAACTAATGTTGTTATGACGCAACAATAAGTAAAAATCACACCTAACAATCAATGCAAATGCACTGTGTCAAATGAAAAATGGGGTATGCTACTACGTGAAATGAAAAATTCTCCTTCAAATGAAAAATACAATCATTCTTATATGAAAATCTGACAAATACTTTTCCAAGCAAACCAAGTGCAAGTACCATGCAAAATGCAAAATGCAATGATGCATGATGATGCAAAGAAGCAAATATTTTTGTAATTTTTTGAATTAAAATGAGATAATAAATCAAAAGAGTGATTCTACCATCCCCAGACTCTACAAGCACTATAAAACAACACCCATGCAAAGCACTATGGAAAAAGAGACCTAATTCACTAATCCCAAAACAAAAAATAGAAAATGCAATGACAAGAACATTTTTAAAAAATTCAACCTAAAAAGCGTCTTTGGTCAGAAACAGAGGTGTATACAGAATCTAGAAGCATCCAAAGAGACTCAGCAATCATCAAAACTCACCCAGCAACACTTAATATTCCCCTAAAAGGAAAAAATCAGGGCATACATGACTGTGTGTTGAAAAACCGCATATATACATGGAAATCCCAGTAAAAACTGCATGTACATGCGACTGTGAAGCAAAAACTCGTATATATGAAGAAAAAGAGATAAAAAAGAAGGTAAATAGACAAGCTGAGACAAAATTCACTCCTATCAGACACTACCAGGAAAACATGCCCCTAGACCCAACTCAAAAACAAAGAAATTAGAGCAATTCAAGAACATTGAATGCCGATAAAAAACCCCCAAAGGAAATGACTAGGAACTCCCTAGTATGGTTGTCAATTCTGTTACGGAGAAAACTTCCTATGGCTTTAGGTACCACGATAGACAGAGTAACCATAGAAATAAATCCTTTTTTATATGTAAGAGAAACCAAACATCTAACACTAAAGGATCTCGATGGCATACCTTATTTCAGACGGTTGATGTAGATCCCTGTTGAGATTTTCTACTCTTGCTTGTATTGATAATTTGCTCTCTCAACATTCAGCAAACAAGACAAGCATGTGATATATATTTGTGTTATACCTACTCTAGCATATATAATCAATAATATATAAGCATTTGAAATCATCCATGGATTCAATACTCATTTAAATACACATTATTGGATAGGAAAAGATATTTCTATTAATATAAATTATAGATTACAATAGTGACAACCTCTATCGGCACGTCTGCGAATTGGAGAAACTGAGTCCTCCACCTGGGCCTCCACCACTTCAATCCTCCATCTCTCAATAGCAAGCTCACAAGCAAAGGCAATCTCAGGAAGAACACAAAGTGCTACAAGGGACAAAGGGATGCAGACTCAAGTATAAGCTCCAACAACAATGGACTATAGTTTTCTTGCTCTTCAATGTATCCAAAGGGTTCCTTATATAGTGCTTCAATGGGGAAATGGAATGTCAAATATGAGCGATCTCAAGGCATATGGAAGGCCAAGAGACAAGTGACTTGGATCCAAATCAAGGAAAACTCCAAAACTATTTGGTCTTTTGCACACATCGCGATGTACGCAGATTTAAGGGTTAAATCCGTGTATAGACGCAAGAATAGGTTTAAAAGTCACATATAGCAAATAATGGATGTTTTTAGGGATGATCTTGGAAACATAAAAGGTACAAAAATGGTCCATGGGGTCTAAAGAGTCTACAGAGGGACAGGGAAGGACATAAAGGTGTGATCCAGCATGTGTGGTAAAATCAGCTGTAACAGCTCTCAATTGGTTCATTTACTTTCAACTCTGCTTCACATGCATACAATTTATTTTGTAAGCATATGTGCTTATGATCCCATTTGTCTCCACAAAAATTACATTTCCCTTCCTTTATTTTTTGGGCCTCTAAACTATGCTTCATTACTTCTCTAAGTTTAGGTGGTGTATATCTTGGATTTCCTATGTATGCTGATTGGAGGGGGTTCTTTTTGGAGTCATCTTGGTTGAAATTTGTATGAACGGATTTGCTTTCAATAATCCTGGCTTTATGTCATGCTTCCTCCATGGTAGAGATGTTATGCAACTCTAGTTCATCATGGATGTGTTGTTTTAGACCATGTATGTAGGTCTATAGTAGTTAGTCATCGGTTAACTCTGGAACTCGAGTACTCAGACAACGCTTCCCATTCACAGGTGTACTCATCAACACTATTTTTTTGTTGTAACCTTGTGATTTTTGGAAATAATTCTTTTTCTTCAACACCGTGGAAAACGTTTATGAGGTCATTCATGAAGCTAACCCAGTTGTGAGAATAGATTCTTGCAGTATTCTTCCACCATAAGTGCCAATTGTAAGTGTTTCCTTCTATATGCATGGAGGCATATTTAATTTTCTTGCTTTCATAATGGATGTTGTGGATTTCTAGGTGTTCCTCAACTTTGTTAATCCTTGTTATGCATTGTCATTCATCCCCATCGTATTTGGGTAACTCAACTTTTACCCGTATTTGGCGTCCTTGTATACATGAGACTGAGGACAACATGTTGAATAGAGGATCCAATTGCTTCGGTGTTTTGGGATATTTTGGTTGCAGATCATTTGATATTTGTAATCTATCCAAGATGGCAATCAAAACTGCTTGATTTTTCTTTTGGTCTTCCTATAGAGTGATGATGGTATTCTCTATTCGTGACATGATTTGTGTCCAACATGATGTTAAATAGTCACCGGTTTGTTTGATCTTTGTGTGGCGGTCATCATAGTTCTTGTTAATCTTCTCATTGATTTAATCAAACTGGGCATTTAAGTCACCCATTTGTCTGGTGATTGTTGGAATCATCTTGGTGCTAAACATGGATTTATTTTATTAGTTGTATGATACCAGCCCACCATGATTTTTTTATAAGTAATTATAATAATAATTTTTATTATTATAATATAATTTTTTTAATTAATAATAATATTAATGTTAATGTTAATAAATATTATTAATAATAAAAAATATTATTATTAAAAAAAATTTAAAATTTGGTTGCAACCGTGGAGAAACGGAGAGCGGTGGGAGGGGAGGCAGAATAGGCAGGAAGGAGCAGTGAAAATAGTTAGTAGGCAGTGAGCATCGTGGAGGTTGTAGTGGGCGGTGGAGTGGAGGCTGCGGTGAGCACGCTGGCGGTTGTTGTGTGTAGGTCAGAGCTGAAGTGCACATGTAGAGGAGAGTGGGACATTTGGAGGGGCACATTGGAGGGACAAGGGAAGCAGCGTGGAGTAGGAGCAGCGAGGGAGGTGATGCGTGGAGGAATTCTAACTTGATTATGAATTGATGATGTCCAGATCTCAAGTCTATTTTTGATAATATCATTGCTCCATGTATTTGATCAAATAGATCATCTATGCGAGGCAATGGATATACATTTTTAATTGTCATCTTATTTAACTGACGATAATCTATACATAAGAGTAAGGTACCATTTTTATTTTTAACAAATAAGACAGGTGATCCCCAAGAGAATACACTTGGTTTTATGTAATTTTTATCTATTAACTCCTGTAGTTGTAGTTTTAATTCCTTAAGTTCTAGGATATTCATCCAGTAAGGACCCTTTGAATTGGGTACAACTCTAGGTACTAATTCAATAGTAAAATCTAATTCTCTTTCTGGAGGTAATCCTGGAATCTCTTCCGGGATTACATCTGAAAATTATTTTAAAATTGGTATATCATCAAATTTTAATTTTTCTTCTTTATTCATGTGTTCATCATTCATTACATGTACAACAAAAAAATTGCAACCTTTACGTACATACATTTTCATTTGTAAAGCTGAAATCTGTCTAACATAAACTTTCCTAGGTATTCCATCACTATAATTGTTTCTCCTTTTTCATCTAAGCATATAAATGTTTTCTGAAAGCAATTTAAAAATACTGTGTGTTTTTCTAGCCAATCCATGCCTATTAAAACATCATATGATCCTATAAGTAATACATTTAATGTCACTTGAGTTTTGAATTGGCTCATAAGCAATTGATAATCTTTAACATAGCTAACTACCTTTCTCTTGGATCCTACAAATAATTGAACCATCCAATATTTTTCAAACTTATTCAAATGCAAATTACAACTTTCTATTGTACTAGGTGACACGTAGCTTAAACTAGCACCTGTGTCTGTCAAAATAGAAATGGGTTTGTTATTTATCATACCTTCTATTCCAAACATAGATGTTTTGTGATCATCCTGTTGATTCTACAAGGCTGCATGAATTCGGGTCATCTCGTTCCCTACGTCACCAACAGTTGTGTCTTCCTATATTGTATGTGCATTGCTGAAATTCCACTTCTTGTTTGGACAGTCCTTCGCATAATGAGGTCCCTGACAATCTTATCATTTTACATGTTCTCTTTGTTAATTATTTTTTATATTATTGTTAGGTGTAACATACCTCAAAATTTCAAACATAAAAAAAAAATATATCCATATATATATTTAGACATATTGGAAAACATGCATGGGAGCCAGTGGAACCAGCCTTTAGATTATTAGAAAATACCTTTCCGCTATTATTGGTGTTGTGAGGTTGGCCACCTACTAAAAAATTTCCCAAATAAAGTGAAAGAGAGCCAGTATAGGAAGTTCTCGATTAAGAAGACAAGGTATAAGGAGGTAGAAAAGGAAAATGTTTCGAAAGTCACAATAGAGAGCGAAGAATCATAAAAGGCTGGAAGTACCAAGGGGAAGCAAAGCAGTGAAAACACTGATCCATGTCACTTAAGAGAAGAGCAATTGGAGGAATAATATCAAAAAGGTGGTGAAGGAAGAAGTCAGTGATAGAATGATAGCGACCCGGTAGAAGGTGGCAAAAATGAAATTGAGATAAAAAAACAAGCCTTTAGAAGATTCTTAGTGAGTAATGATAGTGACTGAAACAGAGATCAAGGATGAAGGACACATCAGCATGGATGCATAAATCATTGAAGGTGGTCAACTTAGTCTGGGCGCTTCAAACGGTCCTCGTCAGAAATCCCCCAGGAGATACAAAGGTAATAGTGATAACCCAGTGGCTAATTTCAATAATATTGTTTATGTTCTTAATGGTGTTTCTCCCGAAAAAGATAAACATAATAAAGATCCTTGTAACGAGGTGAAAAAAGAGGCGAGGAAGGAATAAAATATAAGATCTAGGGATTTTAAAGGAAAGGAGGAAGAGTGTATTTCAACAGGAGGATTAGCCCCAAATATAGAGTTGAAACCTCAGATGGGAAGGAAAACCCTCCTCTCAAAAGCACAGAAGCAAGCAATTTTAGATATTAAGAAGGGTAAACAAGTTAAAATTTCAAGGGTGCTTAGATATGCCTCACAAAGAAAAAGTATCAATACTATTCATGAGGTCATTATTGCATAAGGCACTTGGGCTAAGACTTTCAAAAAGAAAACAAAGGCTGTTGTGGAACACTTTCAAGATATTTTTAAAGAGCCAACAGGGTGCCCAATAGCCAAAATGTTAGAAGTTCTAGATTTGTTTGCAAGGGCCATATCAGATGAAATGAATGAAGAACTAAATAAAGACATAACAGGGGAAGAGATTCAACAGGTATTACAATTCTTCTAGAAAGGAAAGATTCCTAGACCAGATGGATTCACCCTATATTTTTTTTAAGGGTTTTATAACAAGATCAAAAAGTACATTTTGGAAGTGGTTCAGGAATCCAAAAAGTCAGGAAAAGTTATAGGAAGCATGAATGCTACTTTCATTGCCCTAATCCCTAAGAAATAGAAGACTGAAGCCTTTGAGGATTTCAGACCAATCTAATGTTGTAACATGATTTACAAAGTAATAGAAAAATTTATTTCTCAAAGGATCAAACCAATCTTAAGAAAGGTCATAACAGAGGAGCAATTTGGTTTCTTGCAAAATAGGAAAATTCTAGATGCAATTTATCTAGCACAAGAGGCAATGCATTCCATAAAAAAAGAGAAACATAAGAATTTTTCCTTAAAACTAGATCTCTCTAAAGCTTATGACAGGTTATGATGGACATTCATCAGACTAATCCTCATAAAACTAGGGATGAACTTGGACATGGTTGATTGGACAATGGGTTGCATCGAGTCCACTTCCTTTGTAGTTTTGATCAATGGTTCTCCTTCTGCATTTTTCAAACCCACAAGGGGAACTAGACAGGGATGCCCCTTATCCCTTTTTATTTTTCTTCTGGTGGTTGATGCACTGAGTAGACTGATCCTAAAATATAGGGCTAAAGGGAGGATAACACGGGTCAAAGTGTCAAGAACATAGGAGGTCACTCACACATTCTTTGTGGATGATGTTCTGATTTTTGGAATAGGAGAAGAAGAAAATATGAAAGAATATGTCATACTGATAGAAATTTATAGGAAGGATATAGGGATGATGATCAATATAGAAAAATCAATGCTATCTCACAATGAGTTCTTGGATGAACTAGTCCAAAAAATGAAACAAATCCTAGCATATCCAAAAAAATCGATGGACGAAGGATTCAAGTATCTAGGTTTTTTCCTCAAACCAAATAGTTATGGATTCAAGGATTGGATGTGGCTCTTCCAAAAGGTAGAATCTTGTGTTTCATCTTGGGAAAACCGATTCCTGTCCAAAGGAGAAAGACTAGTACTTATCAAGGCTATGCTTTAGAGTATTCATGTTTATTGGGCTTCTATAGCCTACATCCCTAAAGGAATACTGACAAAAATACGAAAGAAGTGTTTTGCATTCCTTTGGAAAACTAGCAAACAATTCAATGGAATCCCTCTGGTCAAGTGGAACAAAATAGCCCTGCTCAAGGAGATAGGAGGATGGGGAATAAAGAACCTGCCACTATTCACCAAAGCATTGGAAGCCAAATCTCTATGGAGACTCTTGCAAAACTCAGAAACCTTGTGGGGTAGGGTTGCATGCTATAAATACTATCCAAATATGAATATGATAGACTAGATTAGAAACCCTAACAAATCCTTCAAAAATGGTTATGTGGGATGGAAAACCATGGTCTTAGCGTTTCCTCTTATTGGAAACTAGACAGATTGGGAAATTGGGAATGCAAGAAGTGTAAGGATAGGGATAGAACCCTGGGCTGGTGTAGGAAAGGATTATAGGTTACCCCCATTAGTCTTGAACAAGATTAATGAGTAGAGATTCTTTAAACTTGTCGATGCTCAATTACAACTTCCAAATTAAGTAGGAAGAACGAGGTGGAAGGAAGCCAATGAGCTACAATTAGAAGGAGATGGTGCTGTATGTTGGCAAGGTTACACTAATATTTTGGAATCAAATTATGTATGTCTAAATGAAGACAATCAGGATAAACTAATTTGGACAAGGAATGCATCGAATGGGGACTACACAACCAAAAAAGGGTATGAAACTGCAATCATGGAGCATTTTGATGGAGAGAATTCGTGGTGGTGGTAGGGTCTATAACGTCCTCGAACCTCCCACCAATGAAGAGGATGCTACCAAGGCATTAACCATCCAGGCTACCAGCCCCATGAACATGTGAATTCATAAAAATGTTGAAATAGAATGCATTGAAGTAGAACATACACAGATGCAATTATTTATCATACACAGCGAAAGCAACATACATTCACACAAGCATTCATTCAACATGTTCATCATAATCATTAACAGTAAATATGATTGCAGAAGTAAAATAGACAAGATTACTTATCTTATGAAGAACTCATTCCGCAACCAGCTATGTCGCTACAACGTTCCACCCAACCATAGGCCAGCATGCTCCTTAATCTCTCAGCAACGCTGCCACCCTCAAGCTGGGCATGATTCTCCAAGGAATAAGGAACAAGAAATATTACACATAGCCAAGAATACACAAAACACAGCCAAGCCAACATAGTTGGGTTTATCAGGCCATCAACAAGACATCCAAGCCAACATGGTCAGGTTTATTAGGCCATCAAGGAGTTGGGAAAGGCTAAATGCTAAGTTGGTGAGCTCATTATAGAGCCAAGAACACCTACACCAGAACTAGACTGACTTTTAAGACACCCACACACACCTAGCACAAGGAATCAGTCCCTTCTCTGCTACAAAGTCCCTCAGGCCCTGCCTTCCCTTCCAGTGCTATTCAAGGGTTGTGGAGAAGAAATCCATCCCTCTAGCTCTATCTTTGTGGTTTCCAAACACACTAGGTTTATCAAGCAAACCAAGCCCCCATCCCTACTCCCAACACAGTTCGAAGACCAACCATTGCATGGAGGCAATTAATTCACAATTACAGCTTAATAGGGGAAAATGACTCCTGATTTGTTCTTGGCCCTATCGTGGCCAAAATGACTCCAAACAATCTGCAACAGCCCCAAAGTGTAATAGAAAACATAGCTCACGACATGGGGAAAACAACAGTCCCAAAAACGTATCAGCATACACTACCAACAAACATGGGGAACAACAACCCATTCTGGACAACGAATTCACTAGGAAAAACTTACATAGGCCACACTGGGGAAGAAATTATAGTCTCCCACCCTGTGCATGAGAGAAACTTGCACCAGACCCCAAAACACAGAGGAAAACATATGCACGAGCCACAAATTAGTAAGGAAAACTTACACACAGTCCCTAAGCGTAAAAATGGCTCTCCATAGGAAAAATCATGGGCGATAATGGCCAAACAGCTCCCATCTTGTTGCGTGAGTAACAACAACGCAGAACCCACAAATTAGCCTATGAGGAAAGGATGCAGCCGCACCATCCGCAAATCCGTAGAGGAAAAACTACATGGGTAAAACTAGGAAAGTCCTGTGCGTGAGAATGAACAAGAATTTCTCTCCTACGTGAGGGTGAACAGCCAAGGAAAATGATAGTGTCGTGGAGAGAATGCAGTGTCCGATGGAGTGATGGCGATGGTTTTTGCTTTCCATCGTGAGGTCAACCACGCTGGTGGAGTGTGCGTGTGGTCAAGGAATGACAGTCCTCCCACACTCCACTCCCAGCCATAACTGCCTCAGCTAACAGCAGTAGTTTTTTTATTGGTGGTAGTTGGGTAAGACAAGGGAAGGTGACACATGGATTTTCTCATGGCTCAAGGTTTGACATCCCCCACCCTTATCCTTGTGAAAATCACGCCCCTTCTCAATTTAGTTGCCGCAAATGTAGCTGGTTGGGTTATTTAATTAAGATGCATATTTACATGATGAAAAAACTCAATATGTATGCCCCATGCCCCGATATACCATCGGTGACAATTTAAATCCGAAACATAGCATAACCAATCAATGGTGGGGCCTTGGCCTTTAGCTCCGCACCATGATCATTTACAATATATACATCATATACATCTAATGCAACGGGTTCAAAACCAGGGTGTTACAGGGTCTATGGGACTCTGAGATTCCTATAAAAACCATTCTCACATTTTGGTTGGAAATTAATAACAGACTTTTGACATGGGAAAATTTAAGAAAAAGAGGCATACAAGGTCTAGGGTTATGCATTTTATGCAAACAAGATGACGAACTTACTTCCCATATCTTCAACACTTGTTCATATGCAAGTCAAGTATGGAATATTGTCGCAAGGTCACTAAGTCAAGGTAGAATGGAAAGCCTAGAAGGAACATGGGAGCAGAGAACGAAAGAATGGTGGAAAAATAAAGCGGTATGTGAGTTTAGTGATTTTCCTATGCTATATGTTTTTACCATTTGGGAGGCATGTAAGAGAGAAATATTCAAGAATACTTGGACTCCCATTGAGATATCCTTAGCTCTACTATTGCAAAAATTATATGAACATAGAAAAGCACCCAAAGTTGGAAAAATAAGAGCAGTAATAACCCCAGTAATAGACAGAAGTATCCCATTGGATTTCTTTGATGGTTCCATTCAGGGTGATCCCACCATCGGTGGGGTTGGAGGAGTAATTTTCATCTCAAAAACAAATAAAATATCCTTCAAACTAGGCCTGGGACATGCCACCAATAGTAAATATGAGCTCACAACACTTTGGGATACCCTCAAGATAGCGAAAGACAAGCAGTTAGAAAAAATGAACATATATACAGGGATTCTAAAATAGTGATAGAGTGGGCTCAATGAAGAAACAACATTAGAGCTCCTCAGTTGCAAAGTTTTCTAAGGGCCATCCGGTCTCTACAACCTTCCTATGAAACAATTCATTTCAATCATGTATACAGGGAATACAACTCAGAAGCAAACACTCTATCAAAACAAGCCTTAGCTATACAACCAGGGATCATTGAGGGTGAGATCTATGAAGAAGGGGATACCCTTTTGTTCTACAATCCACTGTGAAGGAACAGAGTGACAATATTATTGTGAAATAAACTGAACAATTGATTTTCAAGAGCAATAATGCAGTCATTAAAAAATATATAATGCAACAATGAGGCTAAAGATGGAGTCAAGTCCATTTTTTGATTAATTTTGATTTGAAACTATTGTATATAAGAAATTTTTTGTATTTGTAGTCACAGTACAAATAGCTAAGGATGAGAAATGTGTAAATTTGAGCATATATATCTGCAGACAAATACACAACTCACAAATAAGATCTCACAATTTACTCAGCAATTAAAGAATGAAATAGTGCAAAAGGCTTGCAGCTGTGAATGCTTTCATTAATCAAAAAAGTAATTCAGATGATAATTACAATGAAGTAAAATGGCTTTAATAGCCACAAGCAATTCGAATACACATGAGGAATTTCGAATTGATTAGACTCTACTTGACTGTAGGTAACCAAGACTTTGTCTAAATCACTATCAGAGGACCCAGTAGTTAACTGTCCTTGTCTAAACCATAACCGGAGTTCATCGGAGCTCTAAAACACAACCAAGTGTTACATTTAGTGTTGACTAATGGTTAACTGACTGTGGTAGGTGAGAAATGAGCCCCACATGTTTGCAATCAAGTAAACCTAGCGCTAACTGAATGTAGAGGACTAGAACTGAATGTAATTGACTCCTAACTTAGCTTGACTAGTGATTAACTGAAGTGAACTGACCTTGGTTGGTTTCGGCACTCCCAGTGGCTTCCTAAATTGTATGGATTGATCTAGGAGGCTCCTAAACTTATGCAATCAAGTGCAATAAGTGGCAGTGAGCCTCAATTAGTGTTCCCCACACTTTAGTAACTGAAACATGTGCCCCAATTAGGTCAATTTTACCCAATGGTGCTAATGACTATAAATAGACTGGATGGACTCCTGATTTAGACATGACTCTCGATTTAGACATATGAAAAAATTTGGACAAGGGAGGATTGATAATCCTAACACCCCCCCTGAATGCTAACTTGGACAATCTGTGGGCCCTGCTAACTAATACCATAGGTCACCCATTACATCAAGTAAAGTAAGGTATCTACTCAAAAACAAGGTGCTAGGGAAAAACCACATGGGAAAAAAAACCACCCTTCTAATTAAGCAGGTAGAATCAGGATCAATCTGGTTCTTCTGTGCATAGGTATCCTGGGGCCTGGCATGTGAACCTCTCCATCATTATTTCTGGAGGAATCTTCCTCTTTGGAAAAATAATGATATGCTCAACTAAATAAAAAATATAGACAGCTGCCAGATGAAGACTGGACCCATGTATAGCAACTGAAGTCAACTGAAAAGTGAGACAAGGTTCTTGAGAATCCAGAGAATGTGAGGAAAAATCAAGAAACTGATATGTTGCATCCATGAACAGCAAACCATGAGTGGTAAGAACAGCCCCAAGTGTTAGGAGCAGGTGTCCAGGCGGATGCAAAAAATCTTCCTCTTTACTAGTTCTGTGAGGAGATGAGCATGTGATCAATGGTAGAGAAGTACTGGGACTGTTGAGAGTGAATGCTGGAGCTCCATAGTATGATATATCTTCTGAAATATATAATTAATCACATAATAAAATATCATCAACCTCATATGAGGAAACTAACACCAAATCCCCATCAGCAGTTTTGAAGAGAAAGTGCGGTACTTGATTTTTCAAACCGGAAATGGCGAGAGCAGCTACAAGCATGACTGAATTCTTTTGGATTTTAAAATATGAACCAAATAATATCAGATCATAAAGTAAATCAGATCTAAATAGGTTCAAAACAGATCCAAAATTGTGAAATGGAATCAAATCCCCAGCAGCAGTTTTGTAGGAGACTTGCGGTACTTGTTTCTTCACACCGTTGATGAGAACAGCTACAAGCAGTACCGAAAGATTATGAATTTGATATATTAAACCAAGAAATATTAGATCATATCTAAATAATATCATATCGGATAAAATAAGTTTAATATCAGATTCAAATAAATGGTCAACCGACACGGTGGATGCACGGCTTTCTTCTTCTTCAAAATTCTGAATTTTGGTGCATGCAATCCTGCAGGAATTTGCTGGAAGATCTAGATCATGGGGATTGAATGTATCACTCTTATAATATAATATTTATTCCAAAATATCCAAGTTTTTACATATTTTCACACCAGCAGCAACATTAGAGGAAGAAAATTCAAATTTCTCTTCACTTTCGAAAGCAATTACTGGTAAATTTTGCACAGAATTTAAAGGAAAATCACCGGTGAATGTTTGCATGGAAGTGCAGCATAATTTTTCTTCAATATTAGAGATTTGAATGTATTCTTCTATTTCATAAATATGAGAAGATGAGATATCAGATATCTCATGAACTTCCGAAGCATCAGGAGAAGGAGTCACTGCATGGAGACTGTCTTCAATTTGAATTGACTGTGTAGAAGCTTCTGCTTCATCTTCATCTTGAACAACTTTATTGGAGAGAGTATAGGCTGAGACTTTTGAATCAAGGATGCTTATGGTGCTGGATGTGCTCCATGTGCTATCAATTCCAAATGTTATGTCCAATCTTGTCCAGAGTTCCTATGGATCTTTAATAGATCTACTGAGGTAGCGCATGCTAGGAGAAAGAGCTAGTTCCATTATTTCAAAGGCCGCATCCTTTGCATTTAGACAGTAATTTTCACTCTCAAAATAATTTCTACCGAATCCATCAGACACCCAAAAGAGTTTTTGTCTATTCAGAAATCCAATCATCTTCACCTTCCATTCAAAATAGTCTGAGGATCGGGTGAGAAGAGGAACTAATGAATTCATTTCGAAGTTGTACCTGCAAAACAAAAAAAAATGATCCAGTAGGAGATCTGAGGAGGAGAAGTGCCTTGTCCATCGAGGCTCTGATACCATGTAAATTTGAGCATATAGATTTGTAGACAAATACACAACTCACAAAGAATATCTCACAATTTACTCAACAATTGAAGAATGAAACATTGCAAAAGGCTTGCAGCTGTGAATGCTTTCATTAATCAAAAAATTAATTCCAATGATAATTACAATGAAGTAAAATGGATTTAATAGCCACAAGCAATTCGAATCCACATGAAGAAGTTTGAAGTGATTAGACTCTACTTGACTGTAGGTAACCAAGACTTTGTCTAAATCACTATCGGAGGACCCAGTAGTTAACTATCCTTTTCTAAACCATAACCAGAGTTCATCGGAGCTCTAAAACACAACCAAGTGTTACATTTAGTGTTGACTAATGGTTAACTGACTGTGGTAGGTGAGAAATGAGCCCCACATGTGTGCAATCAAGTAAACCTAGCGCTAACTGAATGTAGAGGACTAGAACTAAATGTAATTGACTCCTAACTTAGCTTGACTAGTGATTAGCTAAAGTGAACTGACCTTGGTTGGTTTCGACACTCCCAGTGGCTTCCTAAATTGTAGGGATTGATCTAGGAGGCTCCTAAACTTATGCAATCAAGTGCAATAAGTGGCAGTGAGCCTCAATTAGTGTTCCCCACACTTTAGTAACTGAAACATGTGCCCCAATTAGGTCAAGTTTAGCCAATGGTGCTAATGACTATAAATAGACTAGATGGACTCCTGATTTAGACATGACTCTCGATTTAGACATATGACCAAATTTGGAAAAGGGAGGATTAATAATCCTAACAAAATGATGTAATCCTGGTAAGGAACAAATGTAAACTCTTCGGACCTGTCCATGTTATTCGAATGAATAAAGTTTTTTTTTCTCGGAGAAAAAAAAATACATACATACATACATACATACATACATACATACATACATACATACATACATACATACATACATATATATATATATATATATATATATATATATATACATATTAATAAAATACCCAACTGTTATGAGAAAATCCAATTAAAAAGACACCCTTGACATATTTAATGGTCAAATGCATCCTTGTACAATCATTCTCAGGTGTAAGGATCATTGTAACAGTAATTCTTCCATTGAATGATCCATTCTGCAACCACAATAGTCATTTCCACACTAAACTGAGTTTTAGGCCTTCTGCTTTCCGCTATGGAAATCAAAAAACAACATATAGATTCCTTCATTTGACCACTTTTCGCCTTCTCCATTCCGCACTAAATTTTTACACTAATTGACTTTTCCTCTTTCCACTGCGGAATCCTGAAATCGGAGCTCAATGAAACAACCACCTTGTATTTTGGCTTTCTTTTTTCCAAATTCCACCTTTTCTCCTTCTTCTTTCCGATGTGGACCTTAGAAGTCAGAAACTTCATAAAATGATCACTTGGTCTCTTGGATTTCTACCTTGTTCCTTCCTCCTTTCCTCCTTCCGCTTTAGGCCTTTCGTTTTGGACCTCTGAATTAAGAAACATCATAAAATTATCACTTGGTCTTTCATCTTTCTATCTTCTGTTGTAGACCTCGAAAGTCAGAAACTTCATAAAATGATCACTTGGTCTTTCAGCTTTCCACACCATTGATCCTTGTGGAAATGACCTTGAATATCGATCTTTCTTTGATGTGGAAATTGAAATTCGGAAAAACTTAACACTTTTCCTTTTCTTTTTCATCTTTCCCACCTTCTGCCTTCCATAGCTTGTAAACTGTAGATCTCTTTTTATGACTTTAATCCTGATCATTGATCTGAATTCTTGTATGGATCATTATTTAACTGTGTAGATAAACGTTTAACACTGTGGATTCAGCTAGGTTTGGTTTGACTTGGGGTTTTTGTTTTACTATAAGTTAAGTTGAATCTAGAGGTTAAATAAAATTGGTAACCCTTCTTGATTCCATCACCTATATACATAATATATAGAAATAGACCACACTAGGTTAATTATGGATTCATATGGTGAATTAAGTTACCCCACCCCTGGACAACGATTGCATTCTTAATATTATAAATATATAAACATGGTGAAGAAGATCCATATCAATAGACGTGGTTGATTGTGGGAGTCAATCAATAGCTGAGAGCTATTTCATTGGGTGGACTAGCACAGTCAAAGAAAAACCTTACATGTGTGATACTTTATGTAATCCACCCTATAACCATTCAATTCTGCCATTGATCTAGATCTAGTGGTCCTTTTATCATTTCACTGTTGAACTAGCAAGGTAGTTAAAAGCTAGAGATGAGAGTGAAATCACTTATGAAATCAGATACATAGTGGATTTGAAATCCGGTCTTGGTTGAACCATTGGTTGAGTGACGTTAATTTAGAAGATCTACCAATTTTAGAACCGAACTAAAGTTTAGTGACAATCAATCTAAATACTACTACAAAGGAGAGTGGCAATCAGATTCAAACAATTAAATTTTAAGGTCTTCTCATAAGCAACAATGAAACTCACAGATTGACACCAAAGCCAACATTATCATTTCAACGACATTCTAAAATTTAGAAACAAAATCATTGAAGATTTAGCAGAAATGTTACAAATTGGGAAACACCATAGGAAAATGTTTGAAACAAAGTACTTCATCCATTGTATACATACTCATGAATTATAATCATTCAAGTATTGATTCTGAAACCATTAATAGACTTATAATAGTAACAACTAACTAAATTTTACTTAGGACAAAATATTAATTGCTATAGTAATAACATTTCTACAAATCTTTGATACTTCAGAGAACAGAGATATTTGTTCTGCAAGATGAAAAATCCCACTATATGGAAATGTAACTATACATATATTTCACATACACATCCTACTATAGCTAGAATTAGTCATAAGAAAAACAGAGTAGGAACTTGGAACCAATGGTGGGAAAACACAAGTGGAGAAGTTGTTCCTCCCAACCAGCTCCCATAGCAGCCAATTTACTTGCTCCGGAACCTCCGATCCTATTTGCTGAACCACAAGAGAAAAATATCTTAATGTACCAATGTTAATACAGATCCAATGCTAACCTCCTGCTGCTCATGGACATACTATTAAATAGTATTTTTCCTAGGACTTGGTCATTTATGAGCCTCCTTATCTTCAACAACTCAACTAGGAGTGCAGACTTGATTTTTTGGGATGATGCCTCCTGCATCTCGAGTTCTCACTTGGTTGTCTCAACCACTTGTCATTTCCATCTTGTGGGTCAGCAAACACTCTTTCAACAGCTATTGACACTTGTGTTCTCCTTTACAAATTTTTATTAATAAGGAATGTTTTATTACAAAAAAAAAAATTCTTGACCTTCTTGTCAAAGAATAATAATAATTCAAGATATTTTCCAACAAAATAACAATTCTTAAATCAGGGGATATTACATACACCTCCCCTTAAAATATAACACCCTCCTTGGTGTTATAACCTTTTCTTTTATTCTTCCATATTAGCCTCTTGGAATAAGTCTAGATATTCCTCATCCATATTATTTTCTAGCTCCCAAGTAGCTTCTTCTAGACTAAGGTGCTTCCATTGCACCTTTACCTATCCGCTGGTACAGTTTCAGAGTAAAATTTCTCTCCTTTTGAGAATGTGCTTCGGTCCCACTTGGAACTCTCCCTCTAGTTCCACCTGGATTACATTCTAGTCAATCACATGAGAAACATCATGAACATATCTTTTCAATATAGAAACATGAAACACATTATGTACTTTAATACTGGGTGGTAGGGCTAACTGGTATGTAATCGACCCTACTTTATCTAGAATTTCAAATGGCCCACAATACCTGGGTTCCAATTTCTTATAATTTCCCAATCTCAAGGTACTTTTCTTGGGATTTAACTTTATGTATAAACCACTTGGAACTCTCTAGGACTTATTTTTAAGTTAGCATAACTTTTCTTCTTGTCTTGGGAAGCCTTTAAGTTTTGTTGTACCTGTTTCACCGTTACTTCCATATCTTCTAATAAATCAGATCCGAACATTAATCTATCAATAATAATACTCCATGATATTGGATTATTACACTTACATCCATATAAAATTTCAAATGGACTCATACCTGTAGAAACTTGGAAATTATTGTTATAAGCAAATTCATCCAAGTGTAGGTAGTCTTCCCACTTACCTGGTTTGTCCATAACATACATTCTTAGCATGTGCTCTAGAATTTTGTTTACTCTTTTAGTCTTCCCATCTATTTTTGGATGATATGCAGTACTGAAATTTAACTGGGTACCCAAGCCTTTAAATAAGGATTTCTATAAGTTACCTATAAACCTCGCATCTCTATCCGAGACTATCACCTTCAGTATGCCATGTAACCTGAATATTTCTTTCATGAAGATGTTTGCAATAATAACAACTTTGTAGAAAGATTAGACAGGTATAAAATGATCCCCTTTGCTTAGTTTTTCAACCACAACCATGATGGAATCATGTTTTCTGGAATTCTTGGGCAATCCAGTGATGAAATCCATATTGATGGTCTCCCACTTCCATTATAGAATGCGTAGTGGCTACAAAAATCCCGCAGGATGTTGATGCTCTGCTTTAACTTGCTGACATTCCAGGTAGCGAGCTAAGTATTCAGCCACTTCCTTTTTCATGTTTGGCCAAAATAAGTCCTTTGTAATGTCCCCCTCCCAAAAAAAAAAACAATTATTAGGCTAGTAAAACTACCTATATGGAACATTATTAAACTTGTGGAATTATATCGTACACTATGTGTACCACTATTTACTCATAAAATTTTCTTACATTCTGTCATTTTACTTTCAATCATTATTATTGATGTATTTTACTTACAATGTCATACTATTGTTTACTGCTTAGTTATTATGGTTATACATTTGACGCATATGTGTCGTTACTTGATTAAATGCTTTGACCTTTCTACATAGTATTACTTATTATTTATAAAGTCCTAACTTAACTTTGTTTGTGGAAACAAGGTGGGCGGAGGGGTGGGACTCGTTCTCCCATGACGGTCTAAGAGGTCAAAAATTTTACTTTTTTGCAGGCTTACTTAGTTCTTCGAACTAAGGCACCTCTTTTATTTCATATGCAGATCATACTTTTCAACAGAGGCTTATTTAAAGAGCAATGAATATCTTGATCCTACTAGACCTACTGCTTGTTACTATGGTTCCTTACTGACTCATATTTATAACATGGTAAATGATATTTTCGTCAATTTAACTATCACATATAAATTTCCTATGTACTACTTACACTTCACTAGGGTTTACGCTTCATTTTTTATATCTTAGTATATTTACATTCTATGTTTATTTTATTTAAATAATATTAACATAACTTATGTTTTCTACTTGCAGGTTATAACTTGGCTTGAAAACCAGACCTTTGATTTTTATAAGGGTTTATTATTTATATGGCATATTTCATATGCCATGTTTACTAAGCATTAAGCTTAGGGAAAGCACATTGTATTAAGGCTTCAATCCTATGGTATACATGTTACCTATATACTGTATGCCTTCTATCTTTGACTTTGGATTAGTGCATACCATGCATGGACTATGCACTAAACAAAACCTTGCAATGTATTAAACCTTGTGATATGATTTGGGGTGGAGAACATACTATATGGTTGAACCTTATACATTTGGGTTTTAAGATTTTCAAGGGGATGGAGACTAATATTACAACGACATTACCAAACTATGGAAAATTGGGTTTTGTCTTTGGAAGTGGATACCAGCTGGTGCCATGAATGCACCTTGGTTTTCGTGGAAGCCAAATCTTAGGGCTTGGCTCACATTGGACTTGTCATTTCGCTTGGTTGTTTGGGGTTTGGTACTAACTCTAAGTAGGGGAAATGGAGGCGACATCTAGGCTTCGAAGGTATTCTTTGTTTTGGGTTTTATGTCTGCGTTTTGTTTTTTTTGCATGGCTCCTTTTGTTGCCATACTTATAATCCTAGTTTCACTTGGTATTTGTAGGTGCCAAGGAATGGTGAAGGGACACGTGGCTCAATCTCTATCGTTGGTTTGAATGTGGTGCCAAGGTGCAAGGTAATCCTTGCCAATCAAGCCTACGCTTGTTGTCTCTTGGTCTGTCTGCGCTTTGTTTGAGTTGTTTGGTTTGGGGCTTCTCTGTGGGGCTTTGATGAGCCTTTGGGCCTGTGTAGATAGAATTAGGTTTTTATATAAATTTTAAGGCTGTTAAGCCGTGGAGATAATCTTAGTTCCTTTACAGGCTTGGTGTAAATATTTGTTATTGTAAATTGTATTATGGAATTTGGGGCTTTCATACCTGGGAAACACCATTGCTTGCAATGGTGCCAAGCCCATAGCGCGGCTGTGTAATTAATGTGACTTATGATTTTGGCATTCCTGTGCATAATATATACTCTACATTTATGAAATGGCAATGGTTAATGTTCTTTCCGTGTGTGTGTTGCAATTATGCTGCGCTATTGGTTTATTACTATGGGTTATAATGTGTCATTTGCCTTTGTTTATGGACTGTATAATTAAGTGGTTTAATTAGATATTTACTATAATAATTGACAACACATGGGTTGAGGCCATGTCCTGTATGGCATGAGCCCTCCCATGATTACTTCCATAGCTTGATTTGTTCAATCCTTTACTGTGTATTTTAATTTTTATAATTCATAGCTTGGATTAAGTAGATGTTGCACATAGCTTCAGATGGTTGTTTTTCTATTTATGATTTCGTTGGTTTAGAATGTAATGTGAATTATATATGAGCCATGGGTGCAATCCACGTGCAATCCCATGATGGCCTTCATTGTTGTAGATAGAATTTTAAATGGACTATGTAATAATTATTTTGGTCGAGGCCATGCTTACAACATTGGGAAGAAGCTAAGGTCTTACGACCTCACTGTAGCGTATTGGGTTGTTTATTAATAGTATTGGTTTTATTAATGTAGCCCGCATATGTTGTATGTATAGAATGGACTTGGAAAACAATACCCACAGGGTTGGAACCCTGTTCATGGTTGATGTAATGAGTTGTATTTTTAATTAGACAAGGATTGGGCTTGTATGCCCACAGGATTCAATTCCTATTCCCATTGTAATTATTTGGAACTATGTAGATATTTTAATATGGTTTATAATTGAAAGCATTTCTTGTGTGTGATATGGTGTTTAATTCATTATATAGAAAGACTTGCAGAGTTCTGTAATTTGGTTATTGTTTATGTATATATGTTATGGTTTTTTTTAATGAGGCCTGTGACTTGGGTTTGTGAACCCACAGGGGTTGATATCATGACCTCTGTTTAAAATTTCAGAGTTATTTAATTTGTTTTAAATGATTTACTTAGTTGTTTTATAAGCAATAGTTATGAGCGATATTAGAAGGGACCTTTGAAAGACTTATGCATGTACTTATGTTGTTATTTTAACGGAATGATTTAGTAGTTAGCAAATAATCAATGAGCAGACCTGGAAAGGTCTTTAATGGTTTATTAGAGAATAATTATGGATAGTATTTTGATTTGTTTATATTTGATGTCTATATATATTTATATATATACATAGTAGGTCAATTTGTAGATAGTACCTTAGGTTATCTACATTTTAAGTTTATACGTATATGTATTCACAACTTACTTCTAAGATTAATCTATTTAAATCTACAGCATGTCTCTACTGACAAATGTGATATGTCAATAGAGTATATAAAGATTAAATGAACAATAACAATAGGTATGAAATAACCTAGTTTGTACATAACCCAGTTTTATCAATAATACTACTATAGGAATTAAACTAGGGTGTAGAATCCTTGATGAACATTAGTAAATAAATTTAACTTGCAGAAATAAGCCAATATGTAAACCCTGGATAAAACTGGTATAAGAAATAACTTACAGCCCAAGTTTAATATTTTAAGATGCAAACCCCAGCAGTTTTAAACAAATAAACATATACATTGGGTTAGGAAATTCAAACAAATCATTTACCTAACATAGCTAGCATGTATTCTAGGAAGGTAGAATAGACAGTCCAGGGCTTCATACCTATAACTTGAAACTCTATTAATGGTTGATCCCGCACACTCAAATAATCGGTATTAACAATTCAAGACAGACCTAACCTCTTCTTTTGATGACCAAATCACTTGGAAACTACCACATTCCTCCCAACCATGACCCGAAACTCTTCCTAGTTTAAATATGGACCCCCCCGAGCTAGAATCCAACATGCAAGTAGCTTATAGCTCCTAAGGTAGGGTTTCCTATCTGGTATATCAGATCTAGATCAGTTCTCCTTTTTCCTTCTAGGAAAATGTTCTCCAAGAATTACTTGAGATCAAAACAGGCAGAAAATGACTCCACTAATGATAGATCAAAACCCTAAGCCTTTCCTTGGCTTGAGTCTTTATAGATAGACTTTTCAGTCAAAGGGACAGTTAAATAAAGAAACCTTGGTTTCTTGATTTGACCCTTTTCAATTACTTTGGGTAATTATTAATATTTTAAATTAGGAACTTTCTACTAGTTCTTAATTAGACTTTGTAGGTTTTAGACTATTTATTATCTTTACATAATAAATAATAATTGGATTGATATTTTCTTTCTCTTTCATCATTAATATTATAATTATATTAATTCTATATAGATCCCATGTATAAAATACATAATAATATAACACTTGTTAACATGTGTCTTTGGGAAACATATACTGTGATACCTAGACTTAATGACACTTCTTCATTAAGGTCAAGTAGGTAGAAGGTTATGTATACTAGGGTAGGCAACTCTAAACATCCTTGCATGTTGGATTTCCATCATATAACATGGTATTTCTTTAGTACTTAATGAGAGTAGAAAAATTCAAAATTTCCTTTAATCACTTATAAATAAAGATGATGAGCTCAATATTTTTCCTCAATTCATTTTCACTCAGAAATTATTAAATTATTTTCAGTAAAAGCTAGTGCTTACCAGAGCCCATTCTCAATGCTTTAACAGGGAGTTACAATTCAGTGTAATTCCAAAGCTCTTCGCTCAACACTAATGCTAGCATGTGCTTGTACGATACATCTAGGGATACAATGGTTGAGGATTTGATGCTCAAGGGCTTATGATCAACATCAACATGGAAAGCTCCAGGGCTTATGCCCAACACTTCCAAATCTTATATTTTCATGTGTCCTAGAGCTTCTCGTTCAACACAAATGTAAGTGCTCATGTGCTCCAAAGCTCCTCACTCAACACAAACATTAATTTCCCATGTGCTCCAAAGCTCCTCACTCAACACAAATCATCAATCACTCCCATGCTCCAGAGCTTCCCGCTCAACACAAAACATCTCACCAATCATCTGCTTTAGGGTCAACGTCCAACAGAAACAAGCATATATATATCATCAATAATTGGCTTATTCCCAATATAAAAAACAAATCATCATGTTCATATGCAGTGGGGTATTCGACCCAATATAAAGATAAAAAATCAAGATAATCATCATAATCAATAGGCACATGCCTATAAGTGTTAGGTCAAAACTTCAGGAAATTACATCCCTCCCCGCTTAGAACAACACCATCCCTAGTGTTCTAGGGACTCGGAATGACATCATAAAACAAGACGGGGTAAGCCTTTCTCATGGTGGGTTCATTCTCCCAAGTAGCCTCATCAGGCTCAAAGTGCTTCCATTTCACTTTCAACTAGACTACAGTGCACTTATGAAGTTGCACCTCACTCTTTTCCAGTATATGAGTAGGCTCAGGGGAAAACTCCCCTTCAAGTTCCACCTATAACAGGGTCCAATCAACAACATGTTTAGTATCATAAACATATTTCCTCCACAAAGATGCATGGAAAACATTATAGATTCTTACATGTGCAGGTAATGTTAGTTCATATGCCACTGGCCCTTTCTTGTCCAATATTTCAAAAGTTCCACAAAATCTAGGTGCTAACTTACCGCACCTACCCAAGATCAACGAGCTTCATTTGGATTTTTTCAAGTAAACATGATCGCCTATTTGAAATTCCTTATCTTTTCTTTTTCGATCCACATAAATTTTATGGTGGTATTGTGCTTCTTTAAGATTCACCTATACCTTAGTAACCAACCGTTCCAAGTCCATCAACAAATCAGGCACTAACATGAGCCGATCCACCAGGCTATCCCAAGTAATTGGTGTTCTACAATTATGTCCATAGAGTACCTCACAGGGGTTCATCTTGGTGGAAGTTTTATAACCATTGTTATATGAAAACTATGGGAGATGCAGGTAATCCTCCCACTTGATGGGGTTTTTCATGACATACATTTGAAGCATGTCCTCAAAAATATGGTTTACTCTTTCTATTTTCGTATCTACCTGCGGGTGATATGCAATGCTAAATTTCAACTGCATCTTTAATCCAGAGAATAAAGATCTCCAAAAGTTTCATGTAAACTTAACATATCGATCCAAGATAATTTCTTTGTGTATGCCGTGCAATCTAAATATATCCTTTAGGAAGATATCAGCAATTTTCACCGCTTTGTAGGTTGACTTCACAAGAATGAAGTGTGTTGATTTCAACAACTTGTCGATGACCACAAAAATAGAATCATTTTTATTCTTACTTTTTGGTAAATCGGTGATGAAATCCATACTAATGACCTCCCACTTCCATTCCATAATGGGTAACGACTGCAACAATCCCATAGGATGCTAATGCTTAGCTTTGATTAGCTGACATTCCTGACATTTTCCAATAAACATTGCAATGTCGGCCTTTAACTTAGGCCAGAAAAAGTGTCTCTTGATAATGGATATCATCTTTTGATATTCGAGGTGGCCGGAGTAGGGTTCTTGATGAAATTATGTGAGGATGCTGAACTAAAGGTTCCCTCCTTATGGAACATACAAACAATCCTTGGACCATAGTAGTCTAGATTCGTCTACCTTGTATTCTTTCTATTGTTGAAAAAAGTTGTCCTCCTGGAATTTCTTGAGGATTTCCACATATAAGGGGTCAAATCCGTTGGCCACTCTAATCCTCTCATTCAAATCTGCATCGGTTTGACTCAAAGTCACCTCATATATCATATGAGTTCATTGGCCCAAAGTATCGGGAAGCTTATTATATTTTCCTTCAATGTGCTTTAACTCAAAATGGTACTCACTAATGGAAATAAAACCACCTAGATTTCCTTGCATTTAGATCTAGTTGATCAAATAAATACTTCAGACTTGTATTGTCTGTCTTTAGAAGGAACTTCCCTCCCATGAGGTATTTCCTCCACATCCTCAAAGCATGGATGATGGAAGCTAATTCAAGATCGTGCGTAGGGTAATTTTGCTAATGCTCTTTTAATTTCTGTGATTCATAACAAATCACATGATTGTTATGCAACAGGACTCCTCCAAGTCCTTCATTGCTTGGATCCATGCATACAACAAAATCTCCATCGGATCCACAATTCATAACACCGGTGTGGTCATCAAAATTTTCTTAATATTTTGAAAACTTTCTTCACACTTAGTAGTCCATAAGAACATACTTGCTTTCTTCTACAAATCGTTCATGGGGCAAGAGATTCTTGAGAATTTCTCAATGAAGTTTCGATAATAATCAGCTAATCCAATAATGGACCTAATGTCAGTGAAACTAGTAGGGGTAGGCCAATCCTTTATGGCTTTAATCTTTTTTGGGTCCATAGCTATACCTATCTCAGAGATAACGTGACCTAAATACTATATCTGTGGTTTGTAAAAATCACATTTGCTAAACTTAGTGTAAAGTTGGTGTTCTCTTAACACTCATAATACTATGGGAAGGTGTTCTTCATGTTCTTATTTATTCTTTGATTAAACCATTATGTTGTCTATAAAGACAAAGATGAACTTATACAGATACCTACTAAATATGTTGTTCATCATACACATAAATTTTGTGGGTGCCTTGGTCAACCCAAATGGCATCACTACAAACTCATAGTTCCCATACCTTGTACGAAAGGCGGTTTTGTGAATATCCTCATCGTGAATACGTACCTAATGGTACCCATATTGCACATCAATATTTGAAAAGATTCTAGATCCTGCCACCTGATTAAACAAGTCATCGATCCGAGGGAGTGGATAACGGTTCTTGATAATTATTTTGTTCAACTGACGGTAATTGATGCACATCCACATCGTACCATCCTTTTTATTTAAGAACAATATCAATGCTCCCCAAGGAGCCACACTAGGTTGGATATACCCTTTCTCTATCAATTCCTACAATTGCAGTTTGAGTTCCACCAACTCAGGTGCACTCATGTGGTAAGGGGCTTTGGAAGCTGAAACTGATCCTAGGGTCAATTCGATGGAAAAGTATAGGCCTCGTTTTGGAGGTAATCTGGGGATTCCCTTGGGAAACACATCCTTGAATTCTTAAATAATGGGGAAGTCTTCTATGCGTTGTTCTCTATCATACTCTATGTCTTGGATGTTCACTGCAAACAACTTGCAGCCTTTCCTAATGCATTTCTTCTCTTGTAAGGAAAATATTTTCCTTACAGAAACTTTCATTGGAATGCCCTAAACATTCACTTGGTTCCCTTGGCTATCAGTACACAAGATGGACTTGTGCAAGCAATCGAGCATGACATGGTGCAGTTCCATCCACTCCATGTCAATAAGTACGTTGTATGACCCTAAAGGTAGGATGTTCAGGTTTGCTTTCATAGGAAAACCATTCAGGTTTGCCTCACATTATTTAACAATTTCCAAAATCTTTCATTTCGTACCTATGGTTAGGTGAACCAACCAAGGTTTATCATGTTTTACTTTGCATAGTTTTCATACATCAACAATTTTAGGTGAAACATAACTTCGGCAAGCACCGAGATCAATAAGTATTGAACTAGAAGTGCTTAATATCTTACCTTCTATCTCAACTGTTGTCTCTTAATGATTTTCATGTCATCCATACAATGCTACATAGCTCTGTGGTGTTCCATATATGCCCTCAACAGTTGGTTCTTCTTGTAAATTGTACAACACCCCACTGGTCTTATTCTAACAATCTCGGGCATAATGAGGCCCGCTGCATTTCCAACACTTCATCTGTAGCAAAGTAGCATTGGCTCCACTTGCTACTGGCTTGTTAACATTAGCTGCTAGTACATAAGGCTTCGTACTAGGTTTATTAAAGTTCTTGTTCACTTGAAAGTTGTTATTTTGCATTCTATATGGTTGTGGGTTAGACCCAGGTTTGGAGTTATCAGAGAAGTTCTTAGACTTGTCTCGGTTTTGGTTCATGTTCTCCTTCCTTAGTTGTCCATGCTCATAATAGACCCTAGCTTTATGCAGTGTGGTATCCAAGGTCTTAGGCATGTCGAATTCAATCATTTCCTAAAAGCTGGTAGGAAGACATCCTAGGAACTACTAGATCTTTACCTTTTCTTTTTTGATGTATGGTACATAATGCAACAGATCTAGAAATCTAGTAATAAATGCATCCATATTCATGGATCCCATGCATAGTTCATGAAACTATTTCACTTTTCTGTCGAAGAACCTTTCCGACATATATTTTTCTTAGAAACGTTTTTGGAAGGTATCCCAACATATTTCTCTTAGCTCATCTGTCTTGGTGTGTTTTAAATCTCTCCGCCATCATTGTTGCCTTTCCATTCAAGTTATAGATGGCAAGATGAGCCTTCCTCTCACTTGAGTAGTTATGAACCTAAAAATATTTACTCATGCCCAGCAGCCACTCTTCATCCTTCTCCCCAGTGTTTACTTCACTTTCATAGGTCGAGGTTCTTATTTTTCTAAACCCCCCCTAAAGACTGTCATTGCTTCTTTGTTTCTTTCTTCGAGGAGAAAGAGAGTCATCACTGGAAGGACTGTGATGATCTCCTTTCGGTGCTTCAGGGGTACGTTCCTCGTTTTCTCCTTCTCTTCGAGTGCTGGCCCATTTATGGTAAGGTTCTCTTTTGGAACTGTTTGTGGATTGGGTAGGTTTACACTGCAGGATTCCTCCCATCATATTTCTTAGTAATTCTTCATTTATAGCTTCCTGTTATTTTCCTTCATTTAGACTGTCTTCTCTGAGACTTCACAATTCTACTTGAAGACTGTGTATAGTCTTCAAAATATCAGAATTCAGCTCTGCCACCCATTCTCCTTCTGGGGTGCGGGTGTTCATCCTTCCCTGCCAGTTGTTATCTTCCTCAGTGTTCATAAACTAAACTGTTCACTTAAAGGTTTCCTAACATTTCAAAAATTAAAAAAAACAGAAAAATTTCCTGTTAGTAACAAATTTAATATCATACTTTATTTTCCTTGTAGTAAATTATTGGTGCACCCATAGATCTCTTAGTATTGAAACAGGGCTCTGATATCACCTGTAATTTCCCCAAAAATCAAAAATAAAAGAAAATTTTTATTAGGCTAGTAAAACTACCTATATGGAAAATTATTTGACTTGTGAAAATATATCGTACACTATGTGTACCACTGTTTATTTGTAAGATGTTCTTATGTTCTATAATTTTACTTCCAGCTATTATTATTGATGTATTTTACTTATGATGTCATACTGTTGTTTACTGCATAGTTCTTATGGTTATACATTTGTTGTGTATGTGTTGTTACTTGATTAAATGCTTCAACCTTTCTGCATAGTCTTACTTATTATTTATAAAGTCCTAACTTAACTTTGTTTGTGGAAACAAAGTGGGTGGAGTGGCAGGACACGTTCTCCCATGATGGTCTGAGAGGTAAAGGTGTTTACTTGTTCGTAGGATTACTTAGTTCTTTGAACTTAGGCACCTATTTGATTTCATATGCAGATCATACTTTGTGACAGAGACTTATTTAAAGAGCACATACCATATTGATCCTACTAGACCTACTGCTTGTTACTATTGTTCCTTACCGACTCAGATTTATAACATGGTAAATGATATTTTCGTCAATTTTACTATCACAGCTAAATTTCGTATGTACTAGTTACACTTCATTAGGGTTTACGTTTCGTCTTTTATATCTTAGTATATTTACGTTCTATGTTTATTTTATTTAAATAATATTAACATAACCTAAGTTCTCTACTTCCAAGTTATAACTTGGCTTGAAAACCAGACCTTTGATTTTTATAAGGGTTAATTATTAACATGGCATATTTCATATGCCATGTTTACTAAGCATTAAGCTTAGGGAAAGTGCATTGTATTAAGGCTTCAAGCCTATGGTATACATGCTACCTATATACTTTATGCCTTATGGCTTTGAATTTGGACTAGCGCATACCATGCATGGACTATGCACTAAACAAAACCTTGCAATGTATTAAACCTTGTGATATGATTTGGGGTGGCGAATATACCATATGGTTGAAGCTTATACGTTGGGGTTTTAATATTTCCAAGGGGATGGATACTAATATTATAGCAACGTTACCAAACTATGGAAAAGTGGGTTTTGGCTTTGGAAGTGGATACCAACTAGTTCCATTAATGCACCTTGGTTTTCGTACCAGCCCAAGCTTAGGGCTTGGTTCACGATTGACTTGTCATTTTTCCTAGTTGTTTGGGGTTTTGTCTTGGCTCTGTGCAAGGGAAATGGAGGTGACCTCTAGGCTTTGAAGGTATGCTTCATTTTGGATTTTATGTCTGCATTTTTTTTTTGTTTAGTGGCTCCTTTCGTTGCCATACTTCTCATATTCGTTTCGCTTAGTGTTTGCAGGTGCAAGGAATGGTGAAGAGCACCGTGGCTCAAGCTCTATCATAGGTTTGAATGTGGTTACAAGGTGCAAGGCAAGCCTTGCCAATGAATCCTACGCTTGTTGTCTCTCGGCCTGTCTGTATTTTGTTTGAGTTGTTTGGTTTGGGGCTTCTCTGTGGGGTTTTGATGAGCCTTCCGGCCTATGTAAATAGACTTGGGTTTTTATATAAATGTTAAGGATGTTAAGCCGTGGAGAGAATCTTAGTGCCTTCATAGGCTTGGTGTAAATATTTGTTATGGTAAATTGTATTATGGAATTTGGGGCTTTCATACTTGGGTAGCACCATTGCTTGCAATGGTGCCAAGCCCATAGCTCGACTATCTAATTACTTTGACTTATGATTTTTTTATTCCTGTGCATAATATATACTCTGCGTTTAAGAAATGGAAATGGTTAAAGTTCTTACCGTGTATGTGTTTCAATTATGCCGCGCTATTGTCTTATTACTATGGTTTATAATGTGGCATTTGCCTTCGTTTATGGACTGTATATTTAAGTGGTTTAAATAGATATTTACTGTAATAATTAACAACGTATGGGTTGAAGCCATGCAATGTATGGCATGTGTCCTCCCGTAATTTCTGCTATAGCTTGATTTGTTCAAACCTTTATTGTTTATTTTTTAATTTTTATAAGCCATAGTTTGGCTTAAGTAGATGATGTGCATAGCTTTAGATGGTTGTTTTACTGTTTATGATTTCGTTGGGTTAGAATATAATGTGGATTATATATGATCCATGGGTGCAAGGCCATGATGGCCTTCGTCGCTATAGATAGACTTTTAAATAGACTGTGTAATAATTATTTTGGTAGAGGCCATGCTTATAGCATTGGCAAGAAGCTAAGGTCCTACAAACTCGCTGTAGCATATTGGGTTGTTTATTAATAGTATTGGTTTTATTATTGTATCCCGCATATGTTGTATGTATAGCGTGGCCTTAGTAAACAATACCCATAGGTTTGGAACCCTATTGATGGTTGATGTAATGAGTTGTATTTTTAATTAGACGAGGGTTGGGATTGTATGCCCACAGGATTCGATTCATTTTCCCATTGTAATTATTTGGAACTGTGTAGATATTTTGATATGGTATATAATTGCAAGTGTTTCCTGTGTGTGATATGTTTAATTTGTTATATGAAAAGACTTGTAGAGTTGTGTAATTTGGTTATTGTTTATGTATATATGTTATGCTTGTTTTAATGAGGCCTATGACTAGGGTTTGTTAACCCACAGGGGTCGATATCGTGACCTTTGTTTAAAATTTCAGAGTTCTTTAATTTGTTTTAAATGCTTTACTTGGTTATTTTATAAGTAATAGTTATGAGCGAGCTTAGATGGGACCTTTGAAAGACTTATGCATGTACTTATGATGTTATTTTAATGGAATGATTTCGTAGTTAGCAGATAATTAATGTGCAAACTTGGAAAGGTCTTTAATGGTTTATTAGAGAATAATTATGGATAGTATTTTGATTTGTTTATTTTTGATGTCGATATATATTTATATATATACATAGTAGGTCAATTTGTAGATAATACCTTAGGTTATCTAGATTGTAAGTTTATACGTATATGTATTCACAACTTACTTCTAAGATTAATCTATTTAAATCTACAGCATGTCTCTACTGACAAATGTAATATGCTAGTAGAGTATACAAAGATTAAATGAACAATAACAACATGTCTGAAATAATCGAGTTTTATCAATAATACTACTACAGGAATTAAAATAGGGTATAGAACCCTTGATGAACATTAGTAAATAAATTGAACTTGCAAAAATAATCCAATAAGTAAACCTTGGATAAACCTGGTATAGGAAATCACTTACAGCCTAGGTTTAATATTTCAAGATGCAAACCCTAGCAGTTTTAAATAGAGAAGCATATACAATGGGTTAGGAAATGCAAATTAATCATTTACCTAACATAGCTGGCATGTATTCTAGGAAGGTAGAATATATAGTCCAAGGCTTCATACCTGTAACTTGAAACTCTGTTAATGGCTGCACACTCAAATAACCTAGATTAACAATTCAAGACAGACCTGGCCTCTTCTTTTGATTACCAAATCAGTTCGAAACTAACATTTTCCTCCCAACCGTGACCCAGAATCATTCCTGGTTTAAATATGGATCCCCTCGAGCTGGAATCCAACATGCATGTAGCTTATAGCTCCTAAGGTAGGGTTTCCTATCTGGTATATCAGATCTGGATCAATTCTCCTTTTTCCTTCCAAGAAAATGTTCTCCAAGAATTACTTGAGAGAAAAACAAGCAGAAAATGACTCCTCTAATGATAGATCAGAACCCCAAGCCTTTCCTTGGCTTTAGTCTTTCTATACATACTTTTCAGTCAAAGGGACAATTAAATCAAGAAACCTTGGTTTCTTGATTTAACCCTTTTCAATTACTTTGGGTAATTATTAATATTTTAACATAGGAACTTTCTACTAGTTCCTAATTAGACTTTGTAGGTTTTGGACTATTTATTATCTTTACATAATAAATAATAATTGCATGGAGATTTTATTTATGTTTCATCATTAATATTATAATTATATTAATTCTTTATACATCCCATGTATAAAATACATAATAATATAACACTTGTTAACATTTGTCTTCGGGCATCATATACCATGATCCCTAGACTTAATGACACTTCTTCATTAAGGTCAAGTAGGTAGAAGGTTAGGTCTAATAGGTTAGGAAACTCTAAAGATCCTTGCATGTTGGATTTCCCTCGTATAACATTGTATTTCTTCAGTACTTGATGAGAATACATAAATTTGAAATTTCATTTAATCACTTATAAATAATTATGATGAGATCAATATGTTTCCTTGAGTCGTTTTCACTCAGAAATTATTAAATTGTTTTCAGTAACCCCTAGCTCTTTCCAGAGCCCATACTCAATGATTTAACAGGGAGTTACAATTCAGTGTAATTCCAGAGCTCTTCGCTCAACACTAATTCTAGGATGTACTTGTACGATACACCTAGGGATACAATGGCTAAGGATCTGATGCTCCAGAGCGTATATTCAAAATCAACATGGAAGGCTCAAGGGATTATGCCCAACACTTCCAAATATTATATTTTCATGTGTTCTAGACCTTCTCACTCAACACAATTGTAAGTACTCATGTGCTCTAGAGATCCTCACTCAACACAAACATTAATTACCCATGTACTCTAGAGCTCCTCGCTCAACACAAATCATCAATCGCGCCTGTGCTCCAGAGCTTACCGCTCAACACAAAACATCTCATAAATCATGTGCTTCAGGGTCCACACCCCACAAAAATAAACATATACATATCATCAATAATTGGCTTACACCTAATATATAAAACAAATCATCATGTTCATATGCAGTGGGGTCTTTGACCCAATATAAAAATAAAACATCAAGATAATCATCCTAATCAATAGGCACATGCCTATAAGTGTTAGGTCTAAAATTTGATATATTACATCCTTTCTTATCATGGTAATCATTTTCTGATACCCTAGATGCCCCGAGTATGGTATTTTATGCAGTTCATCCATGAATGTCTATTTAATTTCTCTTATGTTAGGTATATACAACCTATTTTTATACAACAAAAGTCCTTGTTGGCTTAGGCTAAAGTTTGTTTTTACTTGTTCTTGTTCATTTTTAACAGTTTTTTCCTTTAACCTCTGATATTCCCTGTCAAAATTTCTCGTACTTAAAATATGATCTCCTAGATCAAATTCGTAGTTGTTGCTTGCACATAGTAAATTTGCAGGATGAATTAAAGCATATGCTACTTTGTTTTATTTTCCCTTTATGTTATTTATTTTGAATTCATACTTGCTTACAAAGGATAGACATCTATCTTGTATTGCATTCAAATTATGTTGATCAAATAAATATTTGAGGCTTATCATGTTTGACATAAGTAAAACTTTTCCTCCAATTAAGTAGTGTTGCCACATTTTTAAGGCGTGAATTATAGCAGCAAGTGATAGATCATGTGTCGTATAATTCTTCTCGTGATCTTTTAGTTTTCTGGATTCATAAGCTATACCATAATTGTCTTGTATTAAAAATCCACCCAACCCTTCAATGCAAGCATCGGTACATACGACGATATCCTTGAATGGATCAACAATTTTTAAGATCACGGAAGTGGTTAATAGGTGTTTTATTTTGTTAAAAATTTCCTTCACACTTTTTTGTCCACTCAAACTTTTTTTCCTTTCTTTTGTAAATAATTTATGGGGTAGGAAATCTTAGAAAATACTTCTATGAACTTCCTGTAGTATCTAGCGATTCCCATAAATGATCTAATGTCAGATAAATTTTAAGGAGCCGACCATTCCATGATGGATTTTACCTTATCTGGGTCGACTAATATTACATCCTTGGACACTACGTGTCCGAGGTACTCAATCTTGTCTTTAAAAAAGTCACACTTATTGAACTTTGCATACAATTTTTGTCCTCTTAACACTTGAAAAACTATTTTTAGATGTTCTTTGTGTTCTTTTTCATTCTTAGAGTAGATTAATATGTCATCAATGAAGAAAACCACAAATTTATCCAGATAGTTACTTAATATGTTGTTCATTAAACACATGAACGCAACATGTGTGTTTGTCAACCCAAAGGGCATTACGACAAACTCATAGTGACCGTAACGGGACCTAAATGATGTTTGAAAAATATCTTCATATTTTATTTGCACTTGATGATAACTTAACCTTAAATATGTCTCTGAAAAGATAGTTGCTCCATGGAACTGATCGAATAGATCATTTATCTTGGGAAGTGGGTATTAGTTTTTAATAGTCATTTTATTTAGTTTCCTGTAATCTATACATAATCTTAGTGTATGGCCTTTCTTTTTCACAAACAAAACCGGCGCTCCCTAGGGAGACACATTTGGTCGAATATGATTTTTATCAATTAGTTCTTGTAATTCTTATTTTTAGTTCTGTGAATTTTATTATGTTCATTCAATATAGAGCCTTCGATGTTGGTATCGATCCAGGTATCAGATCGATTATGAAGTCTATATCCCTTTTTGGAGGGAGTCCAAGGACTTCTTCCAGAAAGATATCTCTGAACTCCTTTAAAATGGGTATGTATTCCATTTTAGGTTTTATATCATTTTCCTTATTATTCATTATATATACTATGAATACCTTACATCCTTTTCTTACTGATCTCTTCATTTGCAGAGCAGATATTTCTCTGGTGGTTACCTTCCTAGGAATTCCTTTCACCTTTATGTTATTTCCATTATTATCTATACATGTAAATGTTTTATCAAAACAATTTAACAACACTTTATGATCCTCAAGCCAATACATTCCTATCATCAGATAATAAGATCCTAAAGTCAATATATTTACATTCACATCTGTAAGAAAATCATTCAACATTATGTTGCAATTTCTAACAATACTACTAACCTTTCTTTTTGTACCTGTGGCTAACTATACTATCCATGACTTATTGAATTTTCAAGGTACCAAATTTCATAAATCAACTACTCTAGGTGAAATATAACTTAGGCTTGCACCTAGATAAATTAAGACAGATATAGGTTGATTGTTTATCATACCTTCAATTTCGACCATGAGATTCTGGTGGTGTGCTTGCCGATTTTCCAGTGCAGCGTAGATTTTGAGCATGCTTCTGGCCATATCTCCCACTTTAATGTCCCCAAAAATTGAAAATAAAAAAATTTATTAAGCTAGTAAAAACTACCTATAAGGAACATTATTGAACTTGTGGAATATAACCTACACTGAATGCACATTGTTCGTAAGTTTTTCTTACATTCTATCATCTTAATTTTAGTTATAAATATTACTGTATTTTAGTTACGATGGTATAATGCTTGTTTACTACATTATTCTTATTGTTATACATTACTGTGTATGTGTCGTTACTTGATTATATGCTTCGTTCATTTCTGATGTTTACTTGTTATTTACGAATTCCTAACTTAACTTTGTTTTTGGAAACAAAGTGGGCGAAGTGGCGGGACGCATTCTCCCATGTGACATTACTGAGAGGTAAAGTGTTCACTTGCCTAGAAAGCTTACTTAGTTCTATTTGAACTAAGGCCCCTCTTTCATTTTGTATGCAGATTATACTCAGTGACAGAGACTTGTTAAAGTGTGTTGAACATTTTGACCATTAAAACCACCTACTAGTTGCTTTTATGATTTCATACAGACTTAGCTTGATATCGAGGTAATTACTATGTTTATCATTTATATACATACATAGATTAGCTATGTGACGCGTAATTTTAATTATGCAATTACGTATCCATTGTTCCTATCTTAATCTATTTTTAGTTCATGTTTATAGTATTTAAAAGTACTAAGAAGTATTTGTATTGTTCTTGGGAGGTTTTATAATTTTTTACTAAAGGCCAAATTTTCGCTTTGTACATAAAGGCCAAATTTTTGCTCTGTACATAACGATCTTACCATGGCATATTTCATATTACATGGTCCTTGGCTTAGAGCCCAAGGAAATTGTTAAGGTAAGTTTTAAAGGCTTAGAGCCTAGAGTATGTGAATCATATAATTCTTATACCCTTGCATATGACTTAGGGGTAGAGAATTTAACATATGGTTTAAACATTAATGATTGCATGGAAAATGATAATGTATCGAATACAGACTTTACAGAAGTGGGTTTTGAGTGTTAATATAGTTAATAGGCTAGGGCCATCAATGCTCCTTGGTGTTCATGACATCCCAAGCTTAGGGCTTGGCTCACGATGGATGTGGTCATTTCATTGGTTTTTTCTTTCTGTCGGCTCTACGTTGGGTGAAGGTGACTTCGAAGGTAATGAAGGTATGGCCGTTGTTCTCATTTTTATAGTATTGTGGTGTTTTTTTGTTTTCTTATATCGCCTTCATACTGCTCATTCTTCGTTTGCTTGGTAGTTGCAGGTGACAGGGTTGGCATGTAGCTTCATGGCTCAATCTTTGCAACCAGTTTGTGGTGATTCCATAAGGTGCATGGTAATCATGTTAAGAAAACATGCGCTTGTCACCTCTTGAACTTATGGATAGTACTATGTTTTAAATCATCTCTTGGTTGGGGTTTTCACTACGGGGTTTTCATTTTTCCTATGGGCCTGGGCTTACAAAGTTTTGGTCTGTAACTAAAATGATACTGTGAGAAAATACAAAGGGGGGTTTGGTGCAATTTGACCAGCTCTATGTGCAATTGTAATTCATGTTTAATTTGTGGGTTTAAAAACCAAGGCAACACCATTGCTTGCAATGGTGCCATGGCCATTGGACGACTGTGTAAACTCAATTTAATATTTTAATGATTACCATGTAAATGAAGTTATATTGCATTGTTTATATTCCATTGTTGTTATTTGGATGGGGGTTTTATTGTTGGCCACTCTTTATTCTAGTTAATTAAAACCATCATGCAAAATGCTCAATATAAATTGTCAACCGAGGGAAGTATTTTATTTGAAAGATAACTTAGACTATATCTGCTTAAACACTAAGTAGTTGATGATGGAATAAACTATCCTACTTATCTATTTTCTCAAACTCTTCCCATAATCAAACTAATCTAAACTACTTATCTAAGAATTCAAAATTGCAATTACTTCCTACAACTTCAATCTAGTAATGAATGGTTCTTGAAATAAATATCTAGAATTACTTTTGTAGAAAGTTAAATCCTAAATTACCAGACTATATGCAGATCTGTTGTGACTAGTTAATCCAACCTTAATCTAGAAATGAGAAATAGAAAGAATTGAATCAATAGTCCCAAACCATAGTATACGTGAGTGAGCAAAACTGAGCAAGACAAATAATTGAAAGAAAATTAAGGGAGAGCTTGATTGTTACATCTATTGCACACATGCATAAAAGAAGCTGACCTACATAGTCAACTGCCACACCACACTGCTACAGCTTAAAGGAAATGCAAGTACCGAGTATTCAAGGAAACATAATGATTAACATCACTGTTGTAGCTACTAAAACAAATGTATATAATGTAACATCCACACCACATATCTAACTAATCAAACATCTACTTAACTCAGCGATCTCTATGGGAAGGCGGGCCCAACATTTGAACAGAGACACCGAAACTAACACAAGTTAGAACACAGAGATCTAAAGAATCATGCTCCTTGTATTAATATGGTGAAATAAAGATACTGTCTTTGTTACAGCTTACACAACAAAATTTGATATTGTCCAACCTTGGCTCTGAATTGTCCCCTGTACTAATACATCAACAAACATAACCTTCAACCACTAATATCGGGCAGCCATGAATATCTACGATCTTCGGGCTGCCCTGTTCACTGTTACAACTATGAGTGGAATTAAACAGAGCCAGGGAATATAGGAAACTATGTTTCTTGAGCCAGTAGATGAATAACAGAACCAATTCAAGAAAGGCCTGGATAATTTCAGCTAACTTCAAGCAGTGGCACACGATTGTAGCTCAGTCTGTTGCATCTGTGTCTGTCGCACCCATGTCTGTCGAAGCCCATGTGGAATGATGACACTTGATTGGATCTATGTGTATAGATGGGACTGACAAGTTATAGCTGATACTGGATTCTCATATCCTCTCTAGACCACTCTAGATGCTACACCTGTAACCTCTCACAGCTTGCACTATCTTTGTGAAATCATAAGAAGTTAGCATAATGCAAGAAGCAAAGTCCTGATTATAACAATGATAAGCATTAATAAGATGAAACAATAAATAATCATACCTATGAAGATTCAGGGCTTAAGTGAGGAAGTAATGTATGTTTGGTGCACAAAATGGAATAAGATGGGAAAAATAGGGTATAAGGGATGTGGTTAAAAAGGGGCATTTTGAGATCCAAGATCTCCCTCCAACTGCTCTATTGCATGTCCTTGTGCAACAACCTCCATTAATTTGAATCAGAATCTCAAACTATGCCTTGCTCATGGAGAGATGAAAAGTTATAGGAGGATTCAAGTGACCGCCTCCCTTCTAGATATCCATTGTGGGAAACCCGATATTTCCAGCGCTGCCTTTCTTCTGCTTTAGTAAATGAAAAATATTCGTTACATGGTTTCTCTAGCCACCATATAAGTGGGAATTTAAATTTGATCCCCAACCAGTTAACTCCACATTTCCTCATGCAATAGACGTACCCTTCAACCCTAGGGAGAGGCTATTTAAAATTATTAAAGCAATAAGGGTCCCTTTTCTCAATTGATGAAGGGGAAGCCTGCCACCTATGATTACAACCCTCCAAAGCCAAACGTTGATTCTTGGAAATCTGGCTAACACAAGTGGAGATGACTTGCTATTGAATCTCGACCAGCTGCTGAGTCTGGATGGTACATTTAAGCCTCAATTCTTGATGATTATGAATAAGTCGAGGGGATTGAGGCTCACACTGAATCCATAGATTAAATTGAACCTTATTGGTAGATATTGATCCTCCCATTACACATGGTTGCTGACAAAAGAAGAAAAATTCCTCAACTAGACATCACCTAAGTGAGAAGCAGGATTTGAATGTCGGTCCAAGGGAAAAACCATTTCATGCAAATAGAGATCACATGAAAAAATTTGCTCAGTAAAGATACTTTTCATGAATGTTTCCAAAAACTTGTATGAAGATGCTACTTCATAAGGTCTCCCTTATTTTAATGCCTTCATCTTAAACCAAGTGAACTGTTCTAATAAAAATACAAGATAAGAGGTAGATGGAGCTCTAGAGCTCATCAATTCTCGGGAGAGAATGTACAGTTGGTCTTTCTCCTTTTGCATGGACTTGAACTTCTTCAACTCCTTCAATTCTTTCTCTACTTCTTCCCAATGGTACTTTCGGTATATTAGCTCTTTTGCCCATTTTTCCCTCAATTCAATGATAGTCTTCCTATTCTGAATAATGGGAATCATTCCTTGCTGGTATCTATCCACCTCATTTTTCCATTTCTTTACTTCTATTTTTAGCAGTAAGAGTTCTTCTATTAGATCTTGAATCTTTTCCTCTCCTACGTCCTTCTCCTCATCAGAGTATAAATTGACAAGTTCTTGAGAAGATTATGTCCATACCTTATTATCCAATTTTTCATCCTGATTGTTTTGGATCGTAAGTGAAACAACTTCCTTTTCCACCAGTGTTTCAACAACTTCTTCCTGTAAAGGTACTTTTGCAATCAATTATGAGGATGTTGGTTCTTGTGTGACAACACCTTCTTCCTGAAACCTCCTTTTGTCAACTTCAGCAGCCAATGGTGAAGATGTTGTTTCTTGTCTATAAACATCTTCATGTGTTCCAGTCTCAGTATCTTCTCGAGTTTCGGCTGGAACTTCTTGATGATTAGCTGTGGCTTCAACCGAGGGTTGCATAGATGTTAGTTCTTGTGTAACAGCTTTCTGCTCTTCCCAATACTCTGGAAACATGGGTTTCTCCTGAGTTAATTCCATATTCCATGAGAGATGAGGCTTGTCCCCAATTATTTTAGTGTTCTCGGATAGATGAGACTACTCCCCAAATGTTTCAGTATCCCCTGATGGTTGGGACTACATCTATTCATCTTCTCCTAATTCCACATCGAGGATTATGTCCAACTCAAGATCAGTTACTCCTAGATGAATGAGAGTCTCAGTAAGGTTTTCTGAGGATATTGGTTCTTGTGTGACAATATCCTGATCAATGCCCACATTTTTTTGTTGTTGAAGTTAACCTTCCACTAGTTCTGTGTCCTGAGATTGTTCTGGGGTCATAGTAAGAACTCCGAGGTTCAGATCAGGGATTGTCACTAACCTCTGGGTCACTCACTTCCAATTGAGTAGCAACTTCAACAAATATTTCTAGCGTTGTTGATTATTGTGTAACAACACCCTGTGGCTAAGCTTAAAATTGACCACATTCCCTTACCTCTACATCAGAGATCCCTTCCACTTCTAGTTCTTCTTTATCTCTCAATTCTCCCATAGATGTTCCTCTCTCTTATCCAACTATCTGTGTGGGTTTTTGTGTCACAAATGCATACACTTTGACTTTGTATCCTGATTGGCTAAAGATTTCTCCACACTCAGGGAAAACTACTTTTTTTAATTCATCACCTTCCTCAGCCGAATGTGATGCTTCAATCTGATTTTCATCTTCCACAACTATGTGCAATCCCCTTTCCACCTATTTCTAAAATGTTTCTTTCCATATTTCCAATTCCTTCCGAAGAGCTTGCACCTATTCCTTTAACATACCATTTTCAAACAGAAGTCCCTCAATTTGAGGTTCGTCTACAACAGGTTCTTATGGAACAACATTTTTCTTGGGTCTCAAGATGGGAAATTTGATGTTTGCTTCAATATTTTCCCATTTTCCACACATTGCTTCTGCTGCTGCGACTGATTTGGTTCTCCTTCTTCTCATTGGCCTTGATGCCTACACCTCCTCCTTTGATATTCTTCTCTTCTTTTTTGGTAGAGGGATTTCCAATTCTACAGCTGATGTAGAAGGTATGTTTCTTATTTCATAATCTTCTCTGGTATCTACCATCTCTATTTCCTCCTCGATAATATTTTCCCTCCATTTCAGAGAGAACTCTATGGTGAAAACCTCCACATTTCCTTTTGTCCTCATGGCTCCTGCAACTTTAGCTTCAACTATTGCAGCATCGAATGCTGCTCCAGCTTCATCTTCTACTGATGGAGCTCCCAAATTATTTATCCCTTCTGTAGGGTATGTTGTTGCTGCATCCTCACCTTATTCTTCTTCTTGGTTATCAGATTCCATTTCATCCCCCTCTTCCTGATCATCTAATTCTTCCTCATCCCCTTCTACATGACTATCTGATTCTACCTCATCTTCCCCCCCAACTGAATTGGAGGGACTCCAGTCCTCTTGTTATTTTTCCATTCCCCCAACTGGGTTGGCGCCTCCTCTTCTTCCTATGTTTGAATACCCCTCAAGAGTGTAGGTGCTTCATACTCTATTGGAACACCAGGAAAAAGTACAAGTCCCTGATTTATTGGGAGTTGGCTAGTGAATTGCTCCCAAGTTTGGTTTCTCTGAGCTAAGGCCCTTAAGATGAGAAATATGATCAGGACATTATGGGTGAGGGATGCGTATGGGTGTCTTGATGATTTCACAAATCCTACCATATGATGCAAGTCTTTAAATAGATAAAAGGGCATATTGACTAAATCCCTATGGCGCAAATGAGACAGTAAAGGGTATTCATAGAAATACACAGTTTGATATCTACCTTCACACGTAATGTACTACTTCAAGAAGATCACCACTTCATTCCAAGGACAAGGTAATGACTGTAATGATATCCCCCTCTTCTCTTGGCAGACCTCTTCGCTAGCTAGCAAAAACTCCTGCATTGCAGCAGCAATTCAAACTCACCTTCCAAACCAGGCTCTTCCAATTTGAGGAAGGCCTGTGACTTCTGCTACAATATCCTCAATAACTTCTATATGTAACCCCCTGACCTATGAATGGGTGTCTTTGAGATTCAAAAAAAATTGTAGAACTATTTCTCAGTGAAAAACACCTAATCATTGGAAAAAATCAGTCCAGCCAGCAGCTACGAAGATGTCAAAAACCTCCGCATTTTTATGCAATTCGTGCATGTTTGTAGGTTCGTCTATTGTTGAGTTACCCATGGTTCCTACCCTTCTGAATGCTGGTATAAGTTCAATAATTTACAGGCCCAATAATGGAGGTTACAACACAGAGTAATGCATGAATAGCTGATGTTGGGGCTGAGTAAATTAGGAAAGTTATGACAGTCAGAAGCAAGGAATCATTAGTAATATTTGGCCCAAAATTAGGAAAATTTTTATGGTCGTAGGATAAGATCAAGTACCCATATGATCATGTAGATGGATAGTTAACGAAGTGTGGGTATAATGATAGGTATGGAAAGGCGAGCATGATTAATTTTGTCAAATCTAATTAATTCTTAGTCATGTAAATAATTGGAACCGTAACTTAGCAATTATGTGATGATCCATGATTTCTCAAGATAATATAGTGTGTCAAATACTGCCATCAATTTTAAACACAATTTTGTGTGTGATGTGATGATGTTCCTCCCGGCAAGCCAAAAACTGTCTTTTCAACCTTGATGGAAACATAATCAAATTCATGAGGTGAGTCGGAATCAACAAAATCACGGGCGGCAGAAATTTCGGACAAATCTGGAGGAGTCGCAACTCTTTTGTGGATAAATCTGGAGGATTCGTAGCAACAAAAAATAGGAGAGTTCTACTAAAATTGGCAGAGCCACATCAATGAAAATTAGAAAAAGTTTGCTAGAATTGGTAGAGTTACAGCTGTGCGAAACGAAAAAATAGGGAAGCTTTACGGAGTCACAGCCGCACGAAACGTGAAAATGGGAAGGTTTTTACAGAGTTGTAGCTGTGCGAAACAGAAAAATAGGCAATTTTTACAGAGTCACGGCTGCATGGAACGAGAAAATGGGACATTTTTATGGAGTCGCGGCTGCACGGAATGGAGAAATAGGAAAGTTTTTTGGAGTCGCAACTGCACGGAACGGGAAAATAGGAAGGTTTTTATGGAGTCACTACTGCATGGAACGAAGAAATAGGCATGTTTTATGGAGTCGTAGATGCACGGAACGGAACAATTGGTAGATTTTACTGAGTCGCAGCAACACAGAACTGTTCATCATTCAAATAATCTTCTTCTTCATGGAGTTTTTTTCCAAAACATAAAGTTAGAATAGGGGTTCTAGTAATCAGTCTCAGTCATGACCATTTCTCCCTAAGTTAGTTCTTACCCAGATTCTTCAAAAAAGATCAAGCATAAATCAAAGCAAAGCAAAAAGAAATAAAAATAGCAACATCAATTTATTTATGTGCAAATTTTTTTGTGTGGAAATCACAGTGACTTTCTAAAGATTGACAGGGGCAAAGAAAGATTCCTTCCCTTTTGCTAAATGGTATCCTGGATCAGCTACAACTTGTGAAATAAATGTGTCCCTTGAAATTGGTTTTTGGTAGAGTCATAGCCTATGACCATTAGAAAATAATGGTGTATGGTTTTCATTAATGGTGACCAGGAGGACTATACCATTATCAAACACTATTTCTATCTGATATGGACCCAACCATCTTGTGCGTAGCTTACCTTTGAATTCAATTTGAACCTTGAGTCATATAATAATTCCTAGTATCCTTCACAGAAGACCTTCTTCTTGATGAACCGATCGTGCCATTTGGATCGCTACTACTGAATCAATGTTGTTTGGTTCACTTCAGCTATACGTTTTTCACCAAGTTCATTTAATTGATTCAATCTACTCTTCTATGCCTATGTTACATATAATTTTGCATCCATGGCCATCCTCAAAGTCTTTATTTCAAATTCGATGGGGAAGACAACACTCTTACCGTACACCAAGTAATAGGGGGAGAACCCTGTAGTATTACGCCAAGTAGTGCGATATGCCCACAGTGCTTTTGGAATCCTGTCAGCCTAGTCCCTATGATGGCTTCTGACTATTTTAGTAAGGATAGCTTCGATAACTTTATTGGTGCTTTCCACTTGGCCATTAGCCTAAGGATGGTAAGGTGAAGTTATCCTATGTTGAATATGGTACTTCTGTAGCACAACTTCAAATTTATGTGACACAAAATGTGGTCCCCCATCTATGATTATTTCCTTGGGTACCCCAAAACGAGTGAATATTTCCCTATAGAAGAATTATATTACAGCCTGGTCATTGGCTTTCACCAACGCCACATCCTCCACCCATTTTTTCATGTAGTTAGTGCAAACTAAAATGTAATATTTCTGCTTCGAGGAATGGTTGATAGGCCCAAAAAAATATAAGGCCCATCTATCAAAGGGTTCAACCACCAACTATGGTTGCAAAGGAATTTCATCCAATCTATTAGGTTGCCCCATTCTCTCATAGTTGTCAAAATCTTGGACATACTTCTTCACATCCTTGAAAACTATTGGCCAATAATAGCCCATTCTTAACACCTTATGACCTATCCTTTTGTCTACAAAATGTCCTCCACAAGGCTCATCATGACAATCCTTCAAGATATGAAAGAATTCATCCTCCTTGACACATCTTCTAATCTTAAGATCAGGAGCTATGTAGAAAAGATGACCATCTATCCAACAATACCTGGCACTTTGTTGAATAATTTTCCTTTTCTCTCTTTTTGATAAATGTGCTGGAAGCTTTCCTGCAACCAAGTAGTTAGCAACGTCTGGATACCAAGGGGAATGAGTTGAAATTGAAAATAAATGTTCATCTAGGAAAGAATCTTCAACTGGTAAGCTGTCGTCACTGTTAGTAAAACGAGATAAAAAATCAGCAACAACATTTTTCTTCCCATGCCTGTCAACAATGGTGATATCAAACTCTTGTAATAGTAATAGCCATCTAGTTATCCTAGCATTTGTAACTAGTTTGTTCATTAAATACTTGATGGCCAAGTGTTCAGTGTGTACAAAGGTGGTATATCCAATGATATAATGCCTGAATTTGTTAATGGAGTAAACAATGGCTAAAAATTCTTTCTATGTAATAATGTAATTGAGTTCAGCAGGAGCCAAGTTTTTACTGATGTAGTAAATTGCATATGGTGCTTGGTCATCCTGCAGTCCTAGCACTACTCCAGTGACAATGTCCGAGGAATCTGAATAAATATGGAAAGGCAGAGCCCAATTGGGCCCCCTTAAGATAGGAGTTGTAGACATACTCTTCTTAAGTTCAGTGAATGATGTCTAGCATGCATCATTCCAAATAAACTGTACATCCTTCATTAACAGAGTCAATAAAGGAGAAGCTATTTTGGAAAAAAAATCTATAAATCTTCTATAATAACCAGTGTGCACTAAGAAGCTATGTACCTCTTTCTATATTCCAGGAGCAGGTATATTTTTTATTACCTTAATTTTGGATGGGTCTACCTTGATACCATTAGCAAAGATAAAGTGCCCTAGCACTACACCCTCGCTCATCATCATATGGAACTTTTCAGTGCTCAAAGATAGTTAGGTCTGCTCACAACATGCTAAAACCTTCTCTAAGTTTTTCAATGCCTCCTCAAAATCATAGCCATATGGGGTAAAATCATCCATGAATATCTCCATACTATCATTGACCATCTCCGAAAATATGCCAATCACAACTCTCTGAAAGGTGGCTGGTGCATTGCACAAACCGAAGGGGAGTACCCTGTATGCAAAGGTACCCCAAGGACAGGTGAAGGTGGTCTTGTCTTGGTCCTCATGAGCAATATGAATATTATTGTACGCACTAAACCCATCCAAAAAAGAGAAGAACTTCTTCCCAGACAGGGTGTCAAGTACTTGATCAATGAAAGGCAGAGGAAAGTGATCTTTTTGTTTTGCCTTATTTAACTCTCTATAATCCACATAGACTCTCCATTTCCCATTCTTCTTGGTTACTATCACAAGTGGAGAAACCCACTCGCTATCTGAGATCTGGTATTAAACCCTGCTTCCAAGATTTTTTGAATTTCCTCCTTCACAATGTCCCTAAGGTTGGGGTTCATCCTCCGTTGTGGCTAGCACACAGGCTGAGATTCATTTTTTATTTAAATGTGGTGGGTGCATAGATTATAAGGGATACCCTTCATATCCATGTACTCCCAAGAAAATTCCCCCTTATTCTTTTTCAAGAGAGTGATCAAGTGTTCATGTTCATCAGGATCAAGATTAGGATTGAAATTCAGTGTTTTTCCCAGCTCTATCTCAACTGGAACACTTTTCAAAATTTTCAGGACTGAAATTATGTGGGTGTCACTCACTAATGTCTCCTTTGTGAGATTTTCTTTCTCTTCTTCAACTAGGCTACTATTTAGGATCTAATAAATTTTTTTGTTGACAGAAGTGGTCTCACTAATGAAACTATTAATGGCATTGTCCTCTGTTTCATCCTTGAAAGTAAAGGCCTTCCCTATTGTTAACAGTGGTTGAATTCCCTCCTCTTCTTCTAGCTCCATCCATAATGGATTTTCAGTTTCTAGACTAGGTCGAGTTGGAAGATACAGGATATTTTTTTTCATTTTGGTCCCATCTAAAATGGTCATAGACCCTGACTGACAACTGATGCAAGGATCTGCCATAGATAACCAGGGTCTTCCCACGATAAGCGGGTGTCCTCCTAGATGTGACTTGGGTTGCAAAACCAAGAAGTTAGTAGGGTAATCCCATGAATCAACTGAGACAAAGAGGTCATATAAGATTCCCTCGGGTTTGATAGTGGACCTGTCAACTAGTTCTAGAATGGTATGGGTTGGCCAAAGATTTATGAGCCCAAGTTTCTGTATAGTTTCTATGGTCATAACATTAATGGATGCACCTATATCTACCAACATATTTGGTATCTATGTGTTCCCAATATGCACAATGACAGTAGGGTTCCCAGGGTCATCGTATTTGGCCAGGAGAGTTTTTCCCATTATCAATTTAGAGAGTTTCCTTATGACATGGATAGTGGGAGGATCTCTTGGTTTTCTTCCTGGTTTTCTTACAAACAGGTCTCAGACTGTTTTGATGTAAATAGGCACATCATGGAGGGCCTACAATAGTGGAAATTTGACATAAATATTTTTCAACTCTCCTAAAATGTTAAACTGAGGTTGTTCCACTGCTTTTTGTAGTGTCAGTCTTTCAGGATATGGTGGCTCTCTAATTAGTTGTGTAGGCTATGTTTCAATTGTCATTTCTCTGTGTGTTTCAGCTGATGTTTCGGTAGGAATTTCGGCATCCTCAATAATGGGGAATTCTATATGGGATGAGTACTGCCGGTTCATCCTTTCTTGAGACATAGAGGATGGAACAAACTCAATGACCAAAGGCTCCACTACTCTCCCTAATCGTAAGCATATTTTGTTACAGGGAACTGGATAAATGGAATAAGTGGGCATGTTGACAGTCTCAAACTGGTGGACTAATTTATTGTTTGGTTTGGGGTTAGGTTGGGTAAGAAGCTGTAGTTGTATAGGCATATTGGGTGAAACATTGTTTTGGAGTTGCAGTTGCAGCTGTTGGTACTGCTAATATGGATGAGGGTATTGATGACGAGGGTATGATTGATGAGGAAACTATTTTTGTGGAAACTATTGAGGAGATTGGATATGGGGAAATAGGTTTCCTAGATGGAAGTTCCTCCACCCAGGAGACCAAGATTTCTACTGGTTTGGTGGCTGTGTCCAAGAGTTCCAAGAGTTCAAGTTCTACATAGGAGGTTGAGAATGATTCCATTGATGGTTGGAATAAGGTGAAGGGAATTTTGTATTCATGTGATGCATATTATTCCAATTATTCATATTATTCAAAAATGGAAACGAGAATGGAGTCATACCTTGGCTTTGACGTTTCTAGGGATTTTTTTGGGCAATGCAGTAGGTCATTTCCATGTATGGAGTTGATTCCTAAAAAGCTACCTTCACTTGAGGTAGTGAGGGAAACTCCATTGTATCATGGTTCAGTTCACAGAGCTTACACATTTCTACTTTGTCGAGTGGGAACTACTTCAAGGTATGTTTCTTCCGACATTTGCAGCAGAATACATTCAGTGTTAGATCCTCTACTGCTTGTTTATGCTTTTCCATTGGGACATCTATTTCTGAGGAGATGGAGCTCATTATTTCTATTTTGAAGTTCTCGAGAAGGTTACCTAGTTCTGCTCAGGTAGCTCCTCCATTGGATGAATTCTGTCTTCTGTCAAAGACATCTCGTTCTAATTTATCCAATTTTTTGGTCCTGTAAGATCCTATGGAATACCTTTTGCATAATTCAACATTATTTTCAAAGGATTCCTTTGAGATATCCCCCTTTCTTAGTAGGTTCAACATACCTAGTAATTCTTCCCTAATCCCATGAAGTAGGATTATCCTGAGCACATATAACCCCATATTAATCTGTCCATCCCTCTGCACATTGTATAAGACACTCTCAACAAAAGTTTCCAAGCTTTCTTTGTCCCTTTGTACCATCTTGAACAACTCTTCTCTTTTATCTTTGGTGTTGCAGTACTCCTGGTATTTCTTTAGGAACACATGTTTCATTTGGTCCGAGGTGGTGACAGTTCCACCAAACAGGCTCATGAACCAACGCAACGCATTATCCTTCAAAGTAGCAGGGAAAAGTTTTAACTTTTTCTCACTGGAAGTGTAGTCATACCTGCAACGGAGGATGTCAAACTCGAAGAGGAATTCATCTGGATCCTCTATGGATTTTCTGTGAAAATGAGGTAATATTGATGGTGATATGTTTTTCATGGGGGATGGTCCCTCTAGCTATTGAATGGGGAACTAGAGTGTGGAAATTTTTCCCTCGGTCGATGGATCATCATCATTGTGGTGATTTTCCCCCATCACCTCTTCATGATCTTCTAGCTCACGTCTATTATTCATATTTTCTTCTTCTCTCTCCTACCTTGGTTTCTTCTAATCTTCTTACTTCTTATGAAGTTGTTTCCACTCCTACTTTTTCACCTCCTTCTCGTTAATGTGATAGACCACGTATCGACCACCTGCTCCCACAGCACCAACTTTGTCTTCCTCTGTAAGGACACCTAAGGTTGTCACAGATCCTCCTGTGTTCTCCACTGTGGAAACTGATGCATCCACACTGGGGGTAATTGGACATATTATGATGGAGGATCTCTGATGTTGAGCTTCAATAGAGGAATTGGTTCTGGAAACCAAATCATCAATGAATGTTCTTCTTCCCAATGATGGGTTTCTTCCACGACCTCGACCACCTGCAATGTTATTATTCTGTGGATTTATGGGGGTTGTAAAATTGTCACGCTGTACTCTTCTCATATTCATGCAACCCAAAACATGCAAACTTAAAAACTAAAGAAAAATGAATGGATGCAACTACTATGGTGTCTAATCATTACCTTCCCCGGAAATGGTGCCAAAATGTTGGTCACTCTATATGCCAGTTAATCATTAGAGGAAATTTGGGGTCTAAAATGGGCCTTATAAGAAAACGTGCCAACAATAAATTTTGTGAGTTGGAATTCAAGAACCAATAGAATTTCAAAAAAATGATTCAACCATAATGGTTGAATTGACATATTTGTCATAAAAGAAAACTACCTTTTTTGTTCGTATTTTCGACATATCTCCCTCCTTTTTTACTCAAATTTCAAGCGGGAGAGTTTGTTGGATGCATAATTTAATTTTGCATCCAACAAGTACCCATAATGTATACTTTGATAGACCCCACTACCCCAAAAATAATAAATACCTGAAAAAACTCACCCGAAAAATAAGAAATACCTGAAAAAACATGATGATGATGCCATCATCACGTTTTTTCAGGTATTTCTTATTTTTGGGGTAGCAGGGTCCATCAAAAGTATACATTGTGGGTAATCGTTGGATGTGGAATTAAATTATGCATCCAGTAAGCTCTCCCGCTCAGATTTTGAGTAAAAACATAGGGAGATATGTCGAAAATGCGAACAAAAAAAGTAGCTTTTTTCATTCTTCCTCCAAAATTAATAACTATTATTTTATTAGTTTAGCTATTATTTTATTATTTTCCTTAGGAGGCCCATTTTAGACCTCAAATTTCCTCTAATGTTAAAACCATCATGCAGAATGCTCAATATAAATTCTCAACCAAGGGAAGTCTTTTATTTCAAAGATAACTCACACTATTTGTGCTTAAACACTAAGTAGTTGACGATTGAATAAACGGTCCTACTTATCTATTTTATCAAACTCTTCCCATAATTAAACTGATCTAAACTACTTATCTAAGTATTCATAATTGCAATTACTTCCTACAACTTCAATCCAATAATGAATGGTTCTTGAAATAAATATATAGAATTACTTTTGCAGAAATTTAAATCCTAAATTACCAGACTATATGCAGATCCATTGTGACTAGTTAATCCAACCTTAATATAGAAATGAGAAATGACAGGAATTGAATCAATAGTTATAAACCATAGTCTACCTTAGTAAGCAAACCTATGAAACACAAATAATTGAAAGAAAACTAAGGGAGAGTTTGACTGTTACAGCTATCGCACACATGCATAAAAGAAGCTAACCTACACAGTCAACTCTCACACCACACTGCTGCAGCTTAAAAGAAATGCAAGTGCTGAGTATTCAAGGAAACACAATGATTAACATGACTGTTGTAGTTACTAAAATAAATTCATATAATGTAACATCCACACCACATAGCTAATTAAGCAAACATCTACTTAACTCGGCGATCTCTGTGGGAAGGCAGGCCCAGCCTTTGAACAGAGACACTAGAACTAACACAAGTTAGAACACAGAGATTTGAAGAATCTTGCTCCCTGTATTAATATGGTGGAATGAAGATACAGTCTATGTTACAGCTTACACAACAAAATATGATATTTTCCAACCCCTGGCTCTAGATTCTCCCCTATAGTTATACATCAACAAACGTAACCTTCACCCACTAATATCGGGTAGCCATCAAGATCTACGATCTTCAGGCTACCCTGTTACATGCGCTGTGACAACTTTGAGTGGAATTAAACAAAGACAGGGAATATAGGAAATTATATTTCCTGAGCCAGTAAATGAATAACATAACCAATTCAAGAAAGGCTTGGATGATTGCAGCTAACTTCAAGCAGTGGTGCACTGTTGTAGCTCAGTATGTTGCACCGTGTGTGTTGCACCCATGTCTATCGCAGCCTGCATGGAATGATGAAACTTGATTGGATCTACATGTATAGAAGGGACTAACAAGTTACAGCTGATAGTGGATGCCCATATCCTCTTTGGACTGCTCGAGCTGCTACACCTGTAAACTCTCACAACTTGCACTATCTTTGTGAAATCATAAGAAGTTATCATAATGGAAGAAGCAAAGTCCTGATTATAACAATCATAAGCATTAATAAGATGAAACAATAAATAATCATGCCTATGAAGATTCAAGTCTTAAGTGAGGAAAGAATCTTTGTTTGGTGCACAAAATGGAATAAGATAGTACAAACAGGGTATAAGGGATGTGGTTAAAAAAAGGCATTTTGGGATCCAACATTTATGTGGCATTCACATCTCTAGTTTTCCTATGTATAAATTATTCCATTTATAAACTTAGGTGTTTGCAACAACGTAGGGTTGAGGCCATGCTTTGAATGGCATGAGCATTCTCCATGGAAACAATGATAGCTCGAATGATTACATAAATTACTGTGTTCAATTATTAATGTGTAATATAGAATATAAGAATCGTAGGTGTAAACCCAGAATTGCTATCATTGTTGTAGATTGATTTTGTTGACAGGGCATGATAATCCAGGGTTTGATTTAGGGGATTGTGTTTTTAGTAATGTGGTTGAGGTCGTGCTTACAACTTAGGGGTAGAATGAGGGTCTCATGACCTTGTTGTAGCGTATTCAACTTGTTATTATAGCCCGCATATCCTTTGTTTATAGCGTGGTCGCGATGGATGTAAAATGAATCTACAGGATTTGAATCCTAGTCATTATTTGAATACTTACTTGGACTGTGTAAGATATTATGATGATGTTATTTTAAATATGGTTACGAGGTCTTGGGTTATCTTAAATGATGAGTGTATATGTGTCAATGTTGGGGTTTTTATTTACAGCCCATGATTTGGCTTGGGTGCCCACCAGAGTCGATACTACGGTCTCTGTGTAAGACTTTGTTGAGGTTTATATTTTGATTTCTGGTATTATTGTTTGTTGTAGATTTGATTATAAAGGGGCATCATAGTCTATGTAAACGAAAATGGTAATGGTTGTTTACAAGAATCATTCCTGCAACTTTAACGTAATTACATGGTTTTAATTCTTTATATTGTGATGTTCTTTGTTAATTATTATACATTTGTTGTGAGTTGATATTACATGGGACTTACTCGATTTTATGGCATACTATTTGATTATGTAGATTTATAAAATTAGGACTGCGCATTTTAATTAGGAAAATGAACTTTATTTTAGACCAATGAATGGTCATGATGCTTACCCTGTTTATTTGCTTATGATGAGGTTAATTTAAATGGAAATGATTTAGTAGTTAGCATGTATTTAAGTATGTAGACCTTGAAAGGTCTTGTAGGTTTCTATCTTGGATTTAATATGGAATGTTTATAACTTGTGCATTAGATATAATTATTGTATTGGTAGTTTATATTTGTATTTCCATTTTATATCTGTTAATATATATATATATATATATATATATATTATTTTAGCTGTAGATAACAGATTAGGGTAACTAGGTTGTAAGATTATACTAATATATAAAAAATCTTACATCTACTCTAGTCTATTTAAGTTTAAAACATGCCTCTGCTAACAAATGGAATATGCCAGTAGAGTATAAAGGCCAAAAGAATAGATAGGTAACAGATTTGAAATAAAACCTAGTTTGTAATTAACATAGGTGCAACCATAAAAATACTACAGACATCAAAACTAGGGTGCAAAACCCTTGATAAAAAAATTATAATGAATTAAAATTACAGAAGTGAACTGATGAATAAAACCTTGGGTAAATCTTGGTATAGAAAATAACTTACAACCTAGGGTTATAATTTAAAAATGCAAACCCTAGCAGATTTTAAACAGCAAACAACACATAGGGTTAGGAAATGCAATGTAATCATTTGCCTAACATATCCAACATTTATTCTAGAAAAATGGAATAAGAATTCTAGGGCTTCATACCTATAACTTGAAGCTCTTTTAATGGCTAAACCTACACACTCAAATAACCAGCATTAACAATTAATAGGTAGATCTGACCTTTGTATTAGATGACCGAATTACTTGGGAACTACCACGTTCCACCCAACCATGACCCGGAACTGTTCCTGGTTTAAATTTGGATCCCCCTGAGCTAGAATCCAACATGCAAGTAGCTTATAGCTCCTAAGGTAGGGTTTCCTAGCTGGTATATTAGGTCTAGATCAATTCTCCTTTTTCATTCCAGGAAAATGTTCTCCAAGAAATCACTTGAGAGCACAATAGGAAGAAATATGAATCCTCCCAAAATGATAGATCAAAACCCCCAAGCCTTTCCTTGGTTTGAGACTTTATAGCCAGACTTTTCATTGAAAGGGACAATTAAATCAAGAAACCATGGTTTCTTGATTTAACCCTTTTTAATTAATTTGGGTAATTTTTAATACTTTAACTTAGGAACTTTCAACTAGTTCCTAATTAGACTTTTGTAGGTATTAGACTATTTATTATATTTAAATAATAAATAATAATTGATGGAGCTTTTCTTTCTTCCTTTCATCATTAATATTATTACTATATTTATTCTTTATACATACCATGTATAAAATACATAATAATATAACATTTGTCTTTAGGAATCATATACCATGATCCTTAGACTTAATGACACTTCTTCATTAAGGTCAAATAGGTAGATGGTTAGGTATACTAGGTTAGGAAAATCTAAACATCCTTGCATGTTGGGTTCCCTCATATAACATGGTTGTTTTTCAATACTTGAAGAGAATACAGAAATTCAAAATTTCACTTAATCACTTATAAATAAGTCTAATGAGATAAATATTTTTCTCAAGTCGTTTTCACTCAGGAATTATTAAATTCCGTTTAGTAACCCCTAGCACTTACCAGAGCTCATACTCAATTCTTAAACATGGAGTTACAAACTTAGTGCAATTCCAGAGCTCTTTTCTCAACACTAATTCTATGATGCACTTGTACGATACACCTAGGGATACAATGATGAAGGATCTGATGCTTCAGATCTTATGCTCAACATCAACATCGAAGGCTCTGGGGCTTATGCCCAACACTTCCAATTATATTTTCATGTGATCCAAGGCTTCTTGCTCGACACAAATGTAAGTACTCATGTGCTCCAGAGCTTCTTGCTAAACACAAAATATTAATTACCCATGTGCTCCAGACCTCCTCCCTCAACACAAAACATTAATGATAGATGTGCTCCAGAGCTCCTCGCTCAACACAAAACATTAATTACACATGTGATCTAGAGATCCTCGCTCAACACAAATAATCTTACCAATCATGTGCTTCACGATCCACGCCCAACACAAACAAGTATATATATATCATCAATAATTGGCTTACGCCCAATATATAAAACAAATCATCATGTTCATATGTAGTGGGGTCCTCGACCCAATATGTCAAAATAAACTATCAAGATAACATCATAATCAATAGGCTCATGCCCATAAGTGTTAGGTCCAAAATTCAAGATATTACATCCCTCCTCACTTAGAACAACACCGTCCCCGGTGTTCTAGGGACTCGAAATGACATCGTGAAACAAGGCGGGGTAAGCTTTTTTCATGGTGGCTTCATTCTCCCAAGTAGCCTCATCGGCCTCAAATTACTTCCATTGTACTTTTAATTGGACTACGATGCGCTTCTTGAGATTCACCTCTCTCTTATTCAATATATGAATAGGCTCAAGGGAAAACTCCCCTTCAGGTTCCACCTGTAATAAGGACCAATCAACTACATGTTAGGTATCATAAACATATTTCTTTAACAATGATGCATGGAACACATTATGGACTCTTACATGCATGGGTAATGCTAGCTCATATTCCACTGGCCCTTTCTTGGCTAAGGTCCACAAAATCTAGGTGCTAACTTACCACACCTACCCAAGCTCAACGAGCTTCATTTTGCTTGTACTTTAAAGTAGACATGATTGCCTATTTGAAATTCTTTATATTTTCCTTTTCGATCCACGTAATTTTTATGGCGGTATTGTATATCTTTAAGGTTCATCTAGACCTTAGAAACCAATTGTTCCAAGTCCATTAATAAATCAGGCCCTAACATGAGTCGATCCACTGGGCTATCCTATGTAATCGGTGTTCTACACTTCTATCCATAGAGTACCTCAAAATGGCTCATCTTGGTGGAAGTCTAATAATCGTTGTTATATGCAAACTCTACAGGATGTGTGTAGTGTTCCCACTTAGTGGGGTTGTTCATGACATACATTCTAATCATGTCCTCGACAATCTGGTTTACTCTTTCTTTCTTCCTGTATGTCTGTGGGTGATACACAGTGCTAAAGTTCAATTGTGTCTCCAATATAGAGAATAAAGATCTCCAAAAGTTTCATGTAAACTTAAAATCCCAATCTGATATGATTTCCTTGGGTATCCCATGCAATCTAAATATCTCCTTCAATAAGATATCGACAATGTACACCACCTTGTAGTTTGACTTCACTGGAATGAAGTGTGCTTCTTTTGACAACTTATCAATGACTACAAAAATATAATCATTTTGCTTCTTACTTTTCGATAGAATAGTGATAAAGTCCATACTAATGACCTCCCACTTCCATTCTGGAATGGGTAACGACTGCAGCAATCCTGAAGGATGCTGATGCTCAGCTTTGACTAGCTAACATTCCTGACGTTTCGCAATAAAAGTCGCAATGTTGGACTTTAACTTAGGCCAAAAAAAGTGTCTCTTGATGACGGATATCATCTTTTGATATCTCAAATTCCTCGAGTAGGGTGCTTGATGAAATTTCATGAGGATGCTGGACCGAATGTCCCCTCCTTCTGGAATGTACAATCTATCCTTGGACCATAGCAATCCAGATTCGTCTACCTTATATTCTTTTTGTTGTTGAAACAACCCATCCTCTTGGACTTTCTTGAGTATTTATACATAGAAAGGGTCAACTATGTTGGTCATTCTAATCCTCTCATGCAAAACTTGCATCATTTTGACTCACAGTCACCTCATATATCATATGAGTTCATCGGCTCAAAGCATCGGCAACCTTGTTCTCTTTTCCTTTAATCGGAAACTAGGCACAGGAGAAGTTCCTCCTTCTTCAGTATTATAATCGGTCAAGTCTATGGTATGAGCTAGAGAGGAGGGAACCTAAAATTTTAGACTTGTAAGTGGCTTGAGCTCAGTCATCACCTGATCATCACATGATGAAGTGACTGTAGCATTTACCTGTTTATTAGCAACAACCTGAGTAGTTGCAACTTCTTGAGTATCTAGCATAGAATTCATATTTTTCATCTTTTGTTTAAACTATTGAGAAGTATGTATAAAGGTTTTGACCTGCTAGGCAACAGATGCCTATGGGAAATCCTCCATAGGACATTTACCTTTTTCCATAGCTGAGCTAGTTGTCAATGAAGAATCTTTAGTTGCTTGAGCCTCCTTCTCTTCCTTGTATTTCCTCATCTTCTCCTAAATGTCCCATTCCATTGCTCTGTAAGCCCAGACCCTCTCTCTGATTTTCTTCTGGTAGCACAAGATTTGACTTTGTTCCTCTTTGCTCTTGGCTCTGGCTAAAAATTCAGAAAAAGTATTGACTCAAGTTGGTAAATAGACTCATCTGGTACTTCTTCATGAGTATAACCCACTTTGAAATGATTTTTCCTGAGATGAGCATTAACCCTCCCCTTGGGTTCATGTTTCCTTTCGCTGGAAAAACCTAGTTTCGAAGAAAATATGTGGTCACTAAGCTCTGCAGCCTAGGTCAGAGTTGGTATTCTCAATGGTCCAAGGGTTTGAGGAAAATTAGGCCAAAATCTTCTTTTTGGTCCAGCGAGCTTCTTGTAAACTCCTTCAGTCACTGTCTGGAAGGATATCTCCTCAATAACCAACCTGTCAGGTACAATTTTGGGTAACATATGGGCGGTATTTCTGCCCCAGATTCTAATATATGAAAATGACTCTCAAACATACCAATCATCCATGGTAGCAATAAGTTTTATGGCTTCAGGAGAGAAGTCTATAGCTTCCCTATCGAAGATTATAAAATAAATACGGCCAAGGAAGTTTTCACAAATTTCGTAGAACTTGGCCACATAATTGGTATCCCACAATTCTGCATGGTAGATGTGTACAGGTGGTATGAGTAATATCTAGTTCCATCCCAAATTGGGATAATGGAAATTAGTACAAAATACATCAATAATGAAAACTGAGAAGAATAAATTAGGTTTCTTCCTGGCAATATCCTTTTGATAGTCTTGGATGGTTGTCTTGAGTTCTAGAGAAAGAATGGAAGCCCATGGGAGGGATTCTCTCATGGTTAGAAAGTGATGTGCTATTGGTTCCCATTCAGCTTTAAAATAGGAGCAATTGGAGAGACCATAAATTCTGCACAACATAGAGGCTAGCAGAGAGTAAGGTTCCCTAAACCAATCAACAAGTTAAAGGTCATCCTTCCTCTGAGAATTTTTTTTGGTTTTTCTCATTCAGGACTTCAAAATTTCATCAAAATTATATCTGGACTTAGAGGCTTTGACAAAATCAGCATTAAGGATTTGTATGACCAGCTTGAGAGCATAAGCTTTGATGAAGACCTCGGGACAAAAGTTAGCAAGTTGCAACCTTGTGCTGCTATTGAAGGAGCGGTATTTCAGGTTTGTGTGTTCAATAATCCATTTAACCGCGTCATTGTAAGGGAAAATAGTAGGTCTGGGAGAAATGGAATGGATACTGGAATCCCTAATTCTATGGTAGGTGGGATGGTCATTTTGTATGTCCGAGAGGTCATCGTTGTCAAAAATAGAGTAAATCCTAGCCCAATCTACTTAGTAGGTTTCATTGACTTTGCTACTAGTATCAGAAAAGATGCCAAAGTTTGGGTCCTTAGTTAGCATATCCTTCTGAAGGTTCTTGCATCAGGTAATTTGAGACATCTTGGGGTTTAAATATTTTGTTAAATGCATAAATCAAGATTTAAAACTAATTGAACCCAGAACAACAGTAAGCTATTTGAATTAGGAAAACGACTCAAATACTAACTTGTAATCAAACCAAACAGTGATAACGTCAACTGGTAAAAAATGGAAGGAAATCTAATGCAACTCAACAATTTACAGTAGTAAAAATGGTAAAGAAATCGCAAAAGACCAAAAAATATATAGACTTTCCTGAGTCGGTTAGGATCGTAGGATTGAGATAAATGAACGGTCAAGATTAAGCCTGTGAGATGTGGGATCTCATTACAAATTTCAAATCTTATTTAACCGTCCCACAACTCGTATTCTGTACATGTGGGATGTGGAATGCAAGATCACAAAACCATCAAAATTTTATTCAATCTCTCCCACAATCCGCAGTACACAAGTTGTGGGCTCCAGGCTGCAGAGACACGCAACAAAACCATCGAAATAAATTATTTTCTCGCAATCCGCATTCGGCACATGCGGGATGTGGGATGACCAACTGACACACACAATCCTTCCACATCCCACATTCCACAAGTTGCGGGATGCGGGTTGCGGGATGGAATCTTGGAAAAAAAAACTTCAAAATCCTGCCATTCGCAACTTGCGGGTTACGAGGTGTGAGTTGTGGGATGAAATAATGTCATGAAAATATAGTTCCCCTCAAATTCATCAAAAACATAAAAATCACGCATAGATTTCAGAAATTTGGCTGAGTTATAAAACAAAGAAACCATGACAAATGTAATAGGGGCCACAAAAAATGATCAAAGGACTTCAAGCACTGGGTTGCGGGCTGTGGAGACACGCAACAAAACCATCGAAATAAAATATTTTCTTGCAATCCACATTCGGCACATGCGGGATGCGGGATGACCAACTAACACAGACAATCTTTCCGCATCCCACATTCCACAAGTTGAACGATGCGGGTTGCGGGATGGAATCTTGGAAAAAAACAAACTTCAAAATCTTGCCATTCGCAACTTGCAAGTTGCAGGGTGCGGGTTGCAGGATGAAATAATGTCACGAAAAGATAGTTCCCCGCAAATTCATCAAAAACATAAAAATCACGCATAGATTTCAGAAATTTGGCTAAGTTATAAAACAAAGAAACCACAACAAATGTAATAGGGGCCACAAAAAATGATGAAAGGACTTCAAGCAGTTACCTTTGTATGTGTAATTGGGCTCCCATGTTTTAAATAACTTGGGATCCATTGTACCTACAACAAATAGCGACTGGTTGGGAAGAACCAGTTATATCTGTCAAACAAAAACTCATTTCCATAGAAAAAAACATTGTTAGTAAACAAATAATATCCTAAGATCATAGAAACCGTTCATATAAGAATGCAACCAGCAAAAGAATTATCAAAAGAGTGAATCATACATTCCCTTCCATGGTTAATTTTAGGAGTGATGTAACTCAAATTCAGAAGGCATTAAGGGTGACGGTCTCTTGCCTTCAAGCAGGCATATGCACACAGTTTAGGTTGAACCAAGGACCAGGCCCTAACAATTTTGGATCTTCACAGATAGGTCATCAAGATTATTTTATTCTCCTTTCTCTTTTTTTTTGTGAAATGATATGAGAACCATATTGACATAAGACCACTGCTCCAAAATTTTAGAGATCAATGCCATTCAAAAACCTGATCTGGAAACTGAACAAGCCAGCTCAGTAAGGAGACCTCTTGTCTTCCAGCTGCAAGACTGAAAGAAAATATCATGGCCTGGGAACCATCTAACAATAATTTCAGTCCAAAATAAATTCCATGATCACAGTAAGGATGGATTTTGATAAGACCCCATCATCTTAATGTACAATAATTGTCTCCAAAGAAGCAACAAGGAATTTATTTGTGTATGGACTGCAAGACACTATCATGGCTTGGTATCCACATAAAGATAGTACTACTCACTGGTGCTTCACAGATCATGAATTAACCGACATTTGATAGGATCTTCCATCTTCCAAATAAACTAAAAGCCATCCCCCCACATTATATGGTGAATATGTCATTCCACCAAGCACTTATGAACCTAGTAGGTTGGCTCGTGATGAGACCCCCCATCCTACAATCCATAACAATCAAATTATTTTTATGCATGACCGCGATTGAATCCAAAATAGGTAAGTCTTGCCAAGTTATAAATATATGATGTACTGCACTAATGAGACCTAAGACAAGAAGAACCCCCTTCCTTTCATGACCTTCATCACAAGAGTAAGGAATATGTGGGATATTGACCAGGGTGAGAATGTAGTAATTTTGAATCCTACAGTTATTGGTAGGCATTCATGTATAAAATAGATCATGAAATGTTGGAAACTGACACGTTTTTATTTAAGGTTCATAGCTCTAAATATTGAAAAAAATTGATTACCCATCATTACCAAATGTGGAGAGATTATTAAAATCTTACTAATATCAATCAAATAATCAAAACAATAAAAACAATAAAATAACACACCAAACCTATGTACAAGATTCACGAAACTTCTCAGACAAAATACTTCTTAAGAAGGAAAACATTCACTGGGTAGGTGTCGATGACTCTTTCCAGTGTCTGTAACAGAACAGTGCTAGGAACAATTTTTTCTGTAATAATGAAAGGTCCTAGCCAAACATGTTGGAATTTGGTATACTCCTTGTTGTCTTTGTGCTTCTTGTCCCATATTAATACTAAATCCCCTACTAAAAAAATTCTGTCAGAGGAGGACTTCTCATCGAACCATTTTTTTACCAATTGTTGATGTTGATAGAATTTGTTCTTGGCTTTTTCCCTATCTTCCTCTAACTTGAGCAGAGTGTCAATCCTCTGCTGTAGTGGGGATGAATCATTCTCTTGGATGGATTGGGCTAACTGTAACGAAGGGATGGTGAGATTAGCTGGTAGGACAACTTCCTTGATATAGACCAGGCAATAAGGGGAGTTACCAATGGCTAATTTTGGGGTGATTCGTTCTTCCCAAAGAGCATTGTAGAGCTGGGTATGTCAATTATTGTGATGGGAGGCCGTTTTATTTTTCAGGATGTTTATTAGGTTTTTGTTGGAGGATTATACAATTCCATTTCCCTGAGGGTAGTAGTTGGCAGAAAATTTAAGCTTGATCCACTTTTCAAGTGAATAGCTAGTTAGGTCAATGGATGTGAAGTATGACGCATTATCAAAAATGAGATAATCAGGAGTGTTGAACCTAGTGAATATTTGGTTTTCAAGAAAAGAGATCACTAGGTTCATATTATACAGCCTAAGAGGGATTGCTTCCACCCACTTGGTGAAATGATCAGTTGCTGTCAAAATGTATTTGAGATGTAAAGAAGACAGAAGGTTGATAGGTCCGACGAAATCCAATCCCCATTGCTGAAATGGGAACTGGATTGCTACTGGCTGCAAAGATAAGCCATGTTTTTCTACTTTTCCAACACACTTCTGGCAAGGCTCACATTTTCTGACATAGGCATGAGCATCTCTGAATAAGGTAGCACAATAGTAACCTTCTCGAATGATTTTGTGAGCTATTGTATCCCCTAATAAATTCCCGCTAGCAGGTCTTCAATGGAATTGAAAAATGAAATCATCAATATGATCCTTTTCTAGACATGTAATAAAAACTCCATCATATTTTTTTCTAAATAGAACATTATCAATGAGTTGATAAGGAACTGACTTCAGCCTTAATGCTCTAAATTTTTTAGGATCAAGGGTTTCAGGGGAAAACCCGTTATGAAGAAAAAACTTGATGTGGTCATACCATTCATATGTTGTTGTCCCAATTGCATTTATAGAACCTATAGGTACAACTTCTTCCTGCTCCCAATTGGTTTGTTGATTTTCAGGATCATTTGATTGGGAAGAAAGTAGACACAAACCTTGTCCTTTAACTATCTTTGTAGGCTTGATCTCCATATCGTATTCCTGTAGCATCATCATCTAATGAGATCTTTTCTCACCCAACTCCTTCTGGATGAAGACATTTCGAATGGCCGCATATGGGACAATCACCTTAGTCCTCAACTTCAACATATACTGCCTGTAATGTTTTACCGATTTATATACCGTGTAGGCATGTTTGTTGACTTGGAAATAGTTGAGTTTAGCTCCTTTAAATTTCAAGCTCATGAAGGAAATGGGGATCTCAATGTCCTCATGATTCTTTTGTGTTAGGACAGCTACATATGAAAAATCAATAGCGAAGGTATAAAGTATAAAATCGTTGCTGAAATCTGGAGACATAAGAGCAAGCGCTTCTGTTATGGCTCTTCTGATTTCAACAAAGGAACTTCTTTGTTCTTCATACCAATTAAATGGTACATCTTTTTTAACTAAATGTTGCAAGGGTTTAACAACTTGGGAAAAATTTGGTACAAATCTATAGACGAAATTGATGTTACCCAAGAAAGATTGCATTGCTTTTCTGGAGTTAGGGAGGTCAAGCTTGGAGATTGCTTCTATGCGTTATGGATCAATGATCATGCCTTCCTTGGAGACAATGAAACCTAAAAACTTACCTTTCGTCACTGTGAATATATACTTTTTGGGATTGAGGGAAATCCCATATTTTTTGCATCTTTCGAATACCTGTTTCAAGGCGAACAAATGATCATGTCATCTTTTAGAATAAATAGTTACATCATCTAGATATACAATGACAGAATTATGAATTAAGCCCCTGAAAGCTATGTCCATATCTCTTTGAAACGTGGCCCCCACATTTATCATCCCAAATAGAATCCTCCTATAGGAAAAATGTCCCCTAGGGGGTTCAAAAAGTTGTTTTAAGCTGGTCGTTGGGGGCAACTAGGACTTGGTTGTACCCTTAAAAACCGTCAAGCAATGAGAACATTCATTAGAGGAAATTTCAATTTAAAATGGGCCTTCAAAAAATAATACAAATTCCATGTCATCATGTATTAACCAATCAAAATTATTTAAAATTCAAAAAGGGAGCACCTCTTAAACATTTTTTTAATATAAATTTAGGAATAGGTATCATAAAAAAAAATCTTTTTTTTGTTCATATTTTCGACATATCTCCCTGTGTTTTTACTCAAATTTTGATCGGTAGAGCTCATTGGATGTGGAATTTAATTAAATTCCACATCCCATGAGTACCCACTTGTCATAATTTTGATGGGCCCTGCTACCCCCAAAAAAAGAAATACCTAAAAAACACCCAAGGTTTAAACATCGTTCCGGCTACCCCTGTAAATGAACAGAGAACCCCAGCAGATAGATACGTTCTCGTATCTCCTATTTTAGGACCCATCACAATTGAGAAATTACTGAAACATAATTCTGATAATGATGCTAAGATTCAAAGATGGTTTCCTGAACAAAGTCTCCACTGGAATAATCCCCAAGCCAACAGTCAAGATAATCTTAATTCAGGTGACCAAACGTTGAAGGATGCAACGATCCTTCCAGTGAACCTTCTACCCCTGGACTAGACCTTGATTCATTTTTTAGAGATTCAACTACTCCCTGACAAAACATCCAAGTAGGAGGACCACCCCCTTCACCTCCCTCTTCTTCATCCTCCTCAAACGAATCGTCAGACCCTGAGTGTTCAACTTCATCAAAGGAATCTATCCCTATGGATGACGAACGATATAACAGGCCTTGGATGGATGGAGATGTTTTGTCTGTCTTAGGTGATCAGCATAGGCTGCCTAAAAATTTTGAGAAGTGGCTTCCAAAATATAATCCAGAAAACAAAATCCCTTTGGAAGACCACATCAAATATTTTATGTAGGCTATAAGGCTTAGAAATTCCATACATGAAGATGTAGTCTGCAGACTCTTCCCTTATACTTTTGAGGTAAAATCTTCTACTTGGTATTTCTCCCTAGAAGCTAGTTCTATCCCTTCATGGGATGTGTTTTCTAAACTCTTCACTCAGAAATTTGGGGATGACAAGACCCCATAGGATTTAGTCATAGAGCTTTCTTCCATAAAGACCAAACGTAAGGAGCGAGTCAAAGATTATAACCAACGATTTTCATATTTGAAAAATAGGATTCCAGCAACTGTCCTCCCTGTCGAGTAATTATTCGAGGCATATTATATTAAGGGTCTTCCTACTCAAATAGCCATGTGGTTCAAAAGGGCTCGCAAAGAGTCCTTGCAAGATGTTTTCTCTGAAGCCATACAAGTCGAAAAGTACATGTTCTATTTTAAGGACAACCTTGACACATCATCCATGGCAAGATTATACTTCCTTTAAGAACAATGACAATGCTCCCAAACCCACCACCAAAACAAAAGAACCTTTCAATATGACTGACGTAAACAATCTCCTTCAGAAAATGTCTAATGAGATGGTGGATCTCAAGAAAAATAATAGCGAAAATCAATTCAACAATAGGGGATTTAATTGCCCACATTTTAGGAGACCTAACCAACCTCTTCAAAACCCACCACCTCCAAATCCTAGTGAGGGATTCATGTCAGAGGAAATATTTTCTCTCTTGAAATCCTTGGCTACGGGAACACCAGACATTCTCGAATCCTCTAGAGATCAGTCAAATCAAGAGTCACAACCTCCCCAAGAAGAAGAGGAAGAAGACCAGTAGGTTAGCACTGTAAGTTTCTTTTTCGAAGAAGAGGAAGAAGAACCTAACACAATTTTCAATCTAGAGCACACTTACAACACTAGATAAAAAGGGCCACCCCCGTAGGAACCATCACCTGCAACACTAGCTCCCAACAAAGGTAAATACCAAGCACAGAAAGACATTTTCATTCTTGAGCCTGAATATAGTTTAGCTAAGGATTTGATAAGAGTCAAGGAAAATATATCTTTATTTGACCTTCTCAAAATCCTTTCCATGAGACATTCCCTTCCCAAAAGCATGATAATAAAATAGCCTAGGGAAACTAAGAATAATAATCTTGACTCTTCCCCTCGACCAAACAATCAGAATCCTGGAAGCAAGGGAACCCCACCCTTCTTACTCACTTTTGAAATATTGAACAGGAATGTACATAACTGGATGGTAGATTCAGGGGCCTCATCTAATGTGATGCCTCTTTCTGTCTACAAAAATATGAATGCTACATGGGAAACTTGTCCTATCTAAATTGTCCAATTGGACAGGTCTAAGATTAAAGTTATAGGAAGACTGAGGAATGTTCTACTTAGATTGTATGCGTATCCCAGAATTCATCAGACCATTGACATTGTAATCATAGACATTTCGGAGACTTGTGGTATGTAGTTAAGCTGAGATTTGTTTGAAAAAATGAAAGGTTATTTTGCCACCGATTCATCTCACTTGTGGTTACCCCTAAACGGAAAGCCTAACAAACTCAAAGTTGACAGGGAACCATTTATGAAACAAATAGTGACCGATATCTATGGTTCCAATGAATCTGTCTCCTTCTTCAGTAATCAAATAGAAAATTTTACTTTCAATACATTCTTCGGAGACTTGCCTGGTGATGTTTCACCACCATAGAATGTACAAAAACAGTCATAGATTACCCATCTTACTTTTGTACCATTCTCCAGTACTATTGTTCATAATGTTTATAATGTAAATACTAGTTTAAGAATTGACCCTTTTATTTGGACTTTATTCTTTGATGGCTCTAGGTCTAAAAATGGAGTAGGTGCAAGATGTGTTATCATTGATCCAAATGGGACCAAGAAATTAATTGAATTCATATTGGAGTTCAAATGTACTAACAACGTAGATGAGTATGAGGCACTTGTTCAAGGACTTAGAACAACTTTTTATTTGGGGGGAAAAGCAATTGAATGTGTTGGGGACTCAAAAATGATAGTAAAATAGGTAAGAAACAAAATACATTAACTGTCCCCTCGCTTAATCAATTATCAGAGGTTGATCAGAGACATGACTAGCTCCTTTTAAGCATTCAATATCAGATATGTCCCTAGATCACATAATTTCGATGTTAATCTATTGGCCAATACCATGTCTAGATTAATCCTGCCTGAATATTTTTCTCCGCAAACTTTTTCCATTGAGTTTATCTACATTCCTTCCATTCCAGACAATGTCACGAATTGGAAAGTGTTTGACGATGACCAGTAGATAGTATATTTCCTTTTATACCAAGACACCTTTGAAGGTATGGCTATTGATGAAACTGATCATGAAAAATATTTTCCTGACCCTTCCAATATCATTTCCAAGTCTGTTATCAACTTGGAAAAGTTCTATGATTTACAAGATAAATTTAGACAAACCACCAACTGCAAGACCTAGAGCTCAACCCTCAATTATACAACTGTCAATTTGGAAACGGAACAAGACCCTCATTTTATAAATCTTGGAGTTCATTATTCCCATGATGAAAAATTAATCTTTATAAAACTATGCAAGGAATTCAAAGACGTATTTTCCTGTAAATATAATGAACTCAGGACCTTTCAAAGCCCTTCAGTCTCAGTTTTCCCCCTATGTTGTAAGTCTTAGGCACCCTTTTCAGCCACATAGACAACTGAGGCTTCAACAGGGTGGAGTGGTGGGACTTATTTCCCTTGTAAACATACCTAGAAGGTAACTATTTTTAACTTGACGCTACAGGGATTACTTATTTTGTATGGAACTAATGTATTTCTTTCCTTGTCGAGTGCAAGTGCACTTGACGACGGAAATTGACTATAAAAAGTGGAACAAGACATACTTCTCGTGCATCACTAGCACTCATTTGGATGACGACATACTTACAGTCCTATCCTAGTGATTATTATTACGATTGTTAGTTGAGATTTACGCAAGGTTGGGTGTTTACTAGGCTTATGTTTGCACTGGTTATTATTATTGTTTAAAGGCTTATGACCTTGCTTTAATTACTCCTGTACTTTAATATTTACATGGTATACAATGTATCAGGCTTATCATTTATACATGGTCCTTTGTTTATTAAAATACTTGTCTATAAGTTTGTAAACTGTAAAAAAATAGCCCTCCATGGCATATTTCATATGCCATGGATTATGGCTATAGCCTACGTATATGATACAAATGTTGGTGTTTATATGTTGCATGGTGATTAAATGGTGCTCTGCATTGGGGGGTGACATGAACTATATACTTTGGGTTTTGATTTTTAGTAATGGAGGCCAGGGTGGTCAATTAAATGTTATTTGGAAACTGTGGGTCTCAATCTTAGGGATTGGATTAGCACGATGGTTTGGTTCATTTGCGAAATGGATGCATGAGCTCTGTCTGTGGTCTACTCTGTGGCGTGGAGATTAGGAGTTTGGTTGTATTGGAAGGTATGTCTTCCAATCTCATTTAGCAGCATTATATTGTTGTTCAGTTTGGTTTTTTTGGCATACTCCTAATCATGGCTTTGGTTTTGTTGCAGGTTGCAGGGTTTGGACAGCGTGGGTCATGGATCGCCCTGGGTCAATACAATACCCATTACGGGTAATCCCTACTATAACAAGTTTAAAAATTGTTCCTTCTCTTGTGTTGGTGTCATGAAAGAGCTTGAAGCTCGTCGTTGGTTGAATTCTTAGTCCGGTTTTAATGGCTGCGATTTAGAAAGGGGTTGTCTGTAAAATTTATGTAAAACATCCAAAGGTGCGTTTATGACTTGGGGTTTTTATCTGGTTCTAGCGCCTTCGGGTCGGGACTAATGCATTTTTTTTTGGTAAAATGAATACTTTGTTAGTATTGATGGTCATGATGAATGCTTACAAGCTCTATGATCTGTTAATATGTTTAAGTTTTGGTAATGGCTACAACACTATTGCTTGCAATGGTGCAAGGCCTTGGATACACGACTGTGTAAATTTTTATTTTTCTTTATAATGGTTATTCTGTACAACATTTGCATACTGTGCATATCGTGGTTATGATTCTTAGTTTGGGCGATAGTTTAACTCTGTGTAGATTTGCAATCCTTGTTCAGTTCTTTATATAGATTGTTAACAACGTTAATCTTGTCTTTTGGAGCCATGCCATAGATGGCAATGGTGTTCCTGCCATTAGAGCAATGGCAATGGTGTTCCTGCCATTAGAGCAATGACTGTGTAATGGATGAATGAAATGTTGAAATCATGGTTTTAATTCTTACCTTTGTATTTAGTTTTATGAGGCCGTGACTGTGGGTTTTACCCTACGACTAACTGTCGTTGCTATATTCTTAGCGTTGAAAGAGGATTTAATGGTTTTATGTTAGGGTTTTACTTTCTACATACAAATGGCCATGATCCACAAGATGGTTACATTCTATAATTTTTAACTTGGTAAATGAGTTTATTAGCGTGGTTTGTGTAGTTGATAACTGAAACATTACAGTGTTTGGTAGGATAATAGAAAATCCTACGGGATTCGATGTGGTAATTTTTAAATGTATACGGGTGGACTCCACAGGATTTGATCTTGGGTCACAGTTGTAAAGGATGATTAATGAAAAGACGTGTTTGGGCATTCATGCCCACAGGATTTGATCCTATGACCTCTGTTTATTTATGCGATATTTTAATGAGTTATGTGCATAAAATTATGTTGACTTATTATGTGGAAGTATTCTTACGATATACGATTTGGATAAATGTATTTTGTGTATTAAATATATGGTTTGGTATTTATGAATGGGATTTATTTTGTGTTTAGTATTGTTTATTTATATTATATAACTTCAAACCATTCGATAGTCTTGATGGCTTTAGTTTGTCATTTATTTTGTCATTTTGATTATGGTTCTGTTTGTAATAAATAGTGGTAATAATTTACTTTTAGGTTCTATTTTAATATACTTTAATGTAAGGTGCTTATAATTATGTTTTGTTTTAGAGATTACACTAATACAATAGATACTAATTAGTATTTTTTCTTTGAATATAGGTATGCTTGCAATATGAAATCTGCCAATAGAAATCGTATATAAATATATATGTAGTCTATGTTTGAAGTAGTTCTAAGTCTTGGAAAATAATTTTTAAAGCTAGGAAACAAAATGCAGAAATAAATTTGGAAGAACAAAACCCTAAAATATTCTTCAACAAGAAATAAATTGCAGACATAGATTTAGAAGTAAAACATAAACCCTTAAATATTCTAAACAAGAAATAAATTGCAGACATATATTTAGAAATAAAACATAAACCCTTAAATTATGGAACATGAAATAAATGTCAAAAATGAACTAGGGAACAAATCCTTAAATACTTGACCAAGAAATGTAAATGAAAGGGAAAAATCAAGAACCTCATACCTGCAAGGTGAAGCTATTTCAATGGCTAAAGACCTGCACACTCAATTACCTAGCATTAACAAATTCACAGTCAGATATGACCTCTATATAAATAACTGAATCAATTTGGAACTACCACATTCCACCCAACCATGACCCAAAACTGTTCATGGTTTTAGTTTGAATCCCCCAAAGATGTTTCCAGCATGCAAGTAGATTAGAGCTCCTAAGACAAGGCTTCCCTAACTGGGATATCAGGTTGTGAATCAGTTCTCCTTTTTCCTCTTAGGAAAAATGTTCTCCAAGAACTCTCTTGAGAATAATAAGGAAGAATGATGAATCACAAAAAGATGGAAGATCCCCAAGACTCTCTTTGGATTGGGTTTTTATAGGCAAACTTTCCAGTCAAAGGGGTAGTTAAATCAAGAATCATTTGATTTCTTTATTTAACCCTTTTATTTAATTTAGGAACTTTTAATATTTAACTTAGGAACTTTTAACTAGTTCCTATTTGGATTTTTGTAGGTATTATAATATTTAATTATCTTTTAGTAATAATAATAATAATAATAGATGTAGCCTTTATTTCTTTTGTATACTATTAATATTATTACTATGCTTAACGTTATATATATATATATATATATATATATATATTATTTGTTAACATTTGTCTTTAGGTATCANAAAATTATGACACTTTCTTCATTAAGGGCTTCCGGTAGGGGTTAGGTCTACTAGGCTAGGCAACTATAAACATCCTTGCATGTTGGATTCCCTTGTATAACATGGTAGTTCTTCAGTACTTGATGAGATACAAAATTTAAAATTTCATTTAATCACTTATAAATAAGTCAGATGAGATCAATATTTTACTTGAGTCATTTTCACTCGACATAATTAATTATTTTCAATAAATCCTAGCACTTATCTAGAGCCCATACTCAATGCTAAAAAATAGGGAGTTACAAACTTAGTGCAATTCCAGATCTCCTTGCTCAACACTAATGCTAGGATGTACTTAAATGATACACCTAGGGATACAATGGCCAAGGATCCGATGTTCGAGAGATTATTCTCTACATCAACTTGGAAGGCTCCACGGCTTATTCCCAACACTTCCAATTTATCTTTTCATGTGCTTCAGATCTTTCTGCTCAACATAAAGCAAGTTCATAACTCATGTGTTCCAGATATTTTCGCTCAACGCAAACATAAACACTCATGTGCTACAAAGCTTTTCACTCAACACAAACATTTAAATACTCATGTGTTCCAGAGCTCCTTGCTCAACACAAAACATCTCATCAATCATGTGCTTCAGGGTCCACTCCCAACACATACAATCATACATAAAACATATGTAATTGACTTATGCCCAATATATCAAACAAATCATCACGTTATATGTAGTGGGGTTCTAGACCCAATATACCAAAATGAAAAATCAAAGTAACATCAAAATCAATGGGGCTTATGCCCATAAGTGTTAGGTCAAAATTCAGGATATTACATCCCTCCCTACTTAGAACAACATCATCTTTGGTGTTCTAGGGACTCAGAATGAAATCATGAAACAAGGCAGGGTAAGCCTTTGTCATGGTGGCTTCATTCTCCCAAGTAGGCTCATCATCCTCGAAGTGCTTCCATTAGAGGAAATTTCAACTAAAATTGGGCCTCCTAAGGGAAATTAATAAAGTAATAGTTAAAATAGTAAAATAACATTTATTAATTTTGGAGGAAGAAAAGAAAAAATTACTTTTTTGTTCGTATTTTTGACATATCTCCCTATGTTTTTACTCAAATTTCAATTGGGAGAGCTCGTTGGATGCGGACTTAAATTCCACATCCAACGAGTACCCACTCAGAATACTTTTGATAGGCTCTTCTACCCCAAAAACAAAAATACCTAAAAAAACGTGATGATGATGTCATTATCACATTTTTTTAAGCTATTTCTTGTTTTTGGTGTAGCGGGGCTCGTCAAAAGTATTTTGAGTGGGTACTCATTGGATGAAAATTTTAATTCCACATCCTATGAGCTCTCCTGATCAAAATTTAAGTAAAAACACAGGGATATATGTCGAAAATACGATATAAAAAAAAGTCATTTTTTTATGATACCTATCCCCAAATTTATATTAAAAAATTGTTTAAGAGGTGCTCTCTTTTTTAATTTTAAAGAATTTTGATTGGATAATAAATGATGACATGGAACCTGTATTATTTTTGGAAGGCCCATTTTAAATTGAAATTTCCTCTAATGCATTGCACTTTCAACTAGACTATGGTGCGCTTCCTAAGCTTTACCTCTATCTTATCCAATATATGAAGAGGTTCAGGGGAAAACTCCCCTTTATGTTCCACCTGTAATAAGGACCAATAAATCACATTTTTAGTATCATAGACATATTTCTTTAATAAATATTCATGGAAAACATTATGGACTCTTATGTGAGTAGGTAATGCTAGTTCATATGCCACTGGCTCTCTCTTGGCTATTATCTCAAAGGGTCCAAAAAATCTAGGTGCTAACTTACCGCACCTTCCCAACCTCAATGAGCTTTGTTTTTCTTTTACTTTCAAGTAGACATGGTCACCTATTTTATAATTTTTATCTTTTCTTTTCTTATCTGCGTAGCTTTTCTTGCGATCTTGTGCTTCTTTAAGGTTTACCTGGGCCTTGGTAACCAACTGTTCCAAGTCCTTTAACAAGTCAGGCTCTAACATGAGCCGATCCACCAGGATATCCAAACTAACTAGTGTTCTACACTTCCATCCATAGTGTACTTCAAAGGGACTCATCTTGGTGGAAGTTTGGTATCTGTTGTTATACACAAACTCTACAAGATGTAGTTAATATTCCCACTTGGTGGGGTTGTTCATGAATCTAATGTAAATCCAAATCGGTTTGACTTAAAGTCACCTCATATATCATATGATTTCATCGTCTCAAAGCATCAACAATCTTGTTCTATTTTCCCTTTATAAGATTTAGCTCGAAATGGTACTCGCTGAGGAAATCCAACCATCTACCTTACCTGGAATCCAAATCCAGTTCCTCAAATAAATATGTTAGACTCATATTGTTTGTCTTCAAAAGGAATTTTCTTCCCATAAGGTAGTGCCTCCACATCTTCAAGGTGTGGATGATGGAAGCTAACTCAATATCATGTGTGGGGTAGTTCTTCTCATGCCCTTTTAACTTTCACGATTCATAACAGATCGCGTAACCGTTCTGCAAGAGGACTTCTTTGAGTCCTTCCTTGCTTGCATATGTGCAAACAAAAAAATGCCCATCGGGATCCGCAATTCGTATTATCGATGTGGTCATCAAAAGTTTTTTAAGCTTTTGAAAACTTTCCTCTCACTTGGTCATCCATAAGAACTTAGTTTCCTTCTTTTGTGAAGAGGTCATGGGACAAGCTATTTGTTATATTTTAACATTAAGCTAGCATTATATTATGATCTTTAACTGAGAGAATAACAAGCACAACAATCAAACACAAGAGACAATGAACATAGTTTTTTCTCCTCGGGGAAACCATAAATGGATAAAACCCCACAACTTCCTCAGAGATAGAATCAACACCAAATAGAAAATCCCAAAACAGTAAGATGATCTCCCGATGGCAGCAACCTCTTTCTTCCTAGCCCCAGTGCCTTCTTCTTCCTTAGCTATGCGCTACAACTAAGTGTGAGTGAGTGTGTGATAAATAGAGAGTCTAGCTCTCTATTTATACTAATTCCTGAATTGACTAAGCCCAAATAGGGCCGACTTCACTAGGTGAGTCTAATAACCCTAGTGCCCTGGAACTGCAAGGACTTTAACCCTTGATCAATAGGAAGGTTACCCACAATGACTTGACATGACTTGTTTACATTATAGATCCTCCTGATCGAAACATCGGGGCATTAAATGACTCAATTACATTATATACACATCCCAGAATAAACATCGGGGTATAATACATAAGATATATAAGTGAATACATTCTGAAGTTTCAAATACATTAACACTCCCTCTTAACTAGGAAGGTATTCTTTCGACACAATTTTTAGCACTGGACTTATTCTTTGTATCGACTGGATCATCTCATCATCTTCATCTCCAAGTTGTCTTCATCTTCAAGTATTCTTTGTCTTCAATTCTTCTTCATCTTCAAGTCTTCTTCATCTTCAAGTCATCTTCTTCTTCTTCAAGTCTTCTTCATCATGGGATTTGGATCATCACGACTACTGGATCATCACTGCTATATCATCATCACTGTATCATCATCAAATATGGATCATCACTTGATCTGGATCATCATCAAGTCTGGATCATCATCACATCTGGATCATCACTTGATCTGGACCATCATCAAGTCTGGATCATCATCAGGTGCTATCTCAGAATGGTGCTATCTTGATTCTTCTCGTCACAGGAAGTTCTACACAGCCAGCCCTCTTTCATGTTGGTTGCAGGTCTACCCTTCACGTAAGTCTTCAGCACTTATATGTAACCCTAAGTCAGAAAGGCACGTCCAACTCTTACATCTGACCTCATCTTGTCAGAAAGACACACCCAGCACTCACATCTAACCTCATCTTGTCAGAAAGGCCCAGCACTCACATCTGACCATGTGTAAACACATCATGCCAGAATGGCTCAGCACTTACATCCGACCTCATCTTGTTGGAAAGGCTTTGTACTTACATCCAACCTCATCTTTTTAGAAAGGAACAACACTCAGATTTGACCATGTGTAAACACATCGCACCAAAATGGCTCAACACTTATATCCGACCTCATCTTGTCAGAAAGGCATAGCACTCACATCTAACCATGTGTAAACACATCACCCCAGAGTGGCTCGACGCTTATATCCAACCTCGTCTTGTCAGAAAGGCTCTACACTTACATTCAACCATGTGTAAACACATCGCATCGAAAGGCCTCTCAGTCCCAAACTGAGGATTCCTAGTAACTGACCAGGTGCCTCCATTCTCCCAAAGAATGACATCAGCCCTTATATATAATCAAGTGGGAACACATCCCTCAATCACATTAGAATGGCCATGCACTCACATCTGATCATGTAAGACTACATCATACAGTCATATCAAAATGGCCCTCAGTCCCAGACTGAGTATTCCTGGTAACTGACTAGGTGCCTCCATTCTAAGAATGGCATTCAGCCCTTACATCTGATCATGTAGGAACCAATCCTACAGTCACATCAAAATGGCTTATCACTCACATCTAACATGGAAGGAACCAAATACTCTCACCATGACAGAATGGATCAACCCTTACATTTGACAATGGAAGAATATTAATCCTCTCCCATGTTAGAATGGCTCTAGGTCTCATCATTTCCCCTTGGAGGGAACCTCGATATAGAGAACACCAAGCTTCTCCCTGAAGTACTCAAACTTCACTCTAGCCAATGGCTTCGTCAATACATCAGCTATCTGTTCATTCATCGCAACATACTGCAGCTTCACTGGTCCTCTCTGCACCATATCCCTGATATAGTGAAACTTGATCTCGATATGCTTCGACTTGTCATGGAACACTGGGTTCTCTGACAACTTCACACAACTCTGGTTGTCACAATATATATAAGTAGCACTCATCTAGAGATCAAATAAATCAGTCAATCACTTCCTCAGCCATACTTCCTCACAACTAGCTGAACAAGCTGTGACATACTCTGCTTCAGTTGTACTCAATGCCACACAGGATTGCTTCTTGCTAAACCAAGAGATTACACCTGATCCCAAACTGAAGCAACACCCTGAAGTGCTCTTTCTATCAATGGCACTACCTACCCAATCTGAATCAACATAACCTTCCAGGTTAATCTTTTGATTTTCCTCGTACTTGAGCCCATAGTCAACTGTACCCTTCAAGTACCTTAGAATATGCTTTGCAGCAATCAAGTGAACATGTCCGGGATCTATCAGGAACTCTCTCAAGGAGTTCACAACAAATCAAATATCTAGTCTCGTGTTCATCAGGTACATCAAGGACCCAATCATTTAATGATACATCGTAGCATCAACCGCTTCTAATGAAGCGTCACTCAACAACTTCAGGTTTGATGCCATAGGTGTGGTTATGGCCTTGCATTCCATCATCCCGAATCTCTTTAGAATATCTACTGCATACTTCCCTTGTCCAAGGAATATTCCATCCACATTCTTCCATACCTCCATGCCTAAGAAATAGTGCATCATACCCAAGTCTTTCATTTCAAACTCGGCAGCAATTTTCCTCTTCGTATCAACAATCAACTCATACATACCTGTTACAAACATATCATCCACATATAGTAGGAGTATCACTGGATTTCCATCTTCAACCTTGTAGTAGAGGTTGGAGTCTACTTTACTCTTTGTAAATCCCAAACTAGATAGGAAACCATAAATTCTACCGTACCATGTCCTTGGTGCCTATTTCAAACCATATAGGGATTTCTTCAATGTACACACATGAGACTCCCTGTCATGTGTCTCAAAACCGAGTGGCTCTTCCACATACACTTCCTCTTCTACTACACCATTCACGAAAGCAGTCTTGACATCCATCTGGTGTATCTTCGATTTCATCACTACAGCCAGAGCAAGTACTGATCTGATGGAAGTGTATCTGGCTACAGGTGTAAAGGTTTATTCATAATCTATTCCTACTTTCTAGAAGAAACCATGAGCCATGAATCGTGCTTTATATTTCTCGATGCTTCCATCTACAGCATGCCTGATCTTGTAGATCCATTTGGAAGTTATAATGGACTTCCCTTCTAGTCTTGGGACAACATCCCAAACATCATTATTCATGATTGATTGATACTCTTTGATCATAGCATCCTTCCATTATTTCTGTTTTGCCGCTTCTTCATAGCTAGAAGGTTCTTTATCAATAATGTCACATAGTAAGGCTACGTAACTAGAGCAAGATCTAGTTCTCTTTCTTCCTCTAGGTGTTTCTTCTAAAGCTCCATATCTTTCTACACCTTGGATAATTTCACATACCCAAGCAGGTTTCCTCTTTTGAGGATTATTCTCTAGAGGTGGATCTATAGGTTCTTGAGGTTCTTCTAATTCTCGATCTTCTTCTTGAATTTATTCATTCATGATTGTATCATGAATTTTGTGTGCTCTTGTTTCTTCAGGTTCTTCAGTCAATCACTTCCTGGATTTGATGTAGGCTAAATCTTCATCAAATGTTACATTTTTGCTAATTTCAATCTTCTTGAACCCGGGGAAGTATATTCTGTAATCCTTCAAGATTTCAGAGTATCCCAAAAATATACCCTTCTTTCATGAAGGATCTAACTTCATCCTATTTTCTTTCAGAATGTGTATGTACACAGGACAACCGAATATTCTGAGATGGCTGACTTTTGGTTTCTTGTGGGAGAAGACTTCTTCAGGAGTCTTGTTCTTGAGTACTCTACGTGGAGTATAGTTCTGTACATATACCATTGTTTTGGTAGCTTCTGCCCATATATACATAGGAAGATGTTGATCATGAAACATTATTCTTGCAGCTTCCATGATAGTTCTATTCTTCCTTTCTGCAATCACATTCTATTGTGGATTATATGGAGTGGACAACTCCCTCTTAATCCCTGAGTATTTACATAGTTCTTTGAATTCATTTGATCTGAATTCTCCACCATTATCTGATCGAAAGGTCTTGATCTTATTTTCTTTGTGATTCTCAATCAAGGCTTTGAATTCCTTGAACTTGTTGATTACTTCATCTTTGTTCTTCATGAAGTAGATCCATGTCTTCCTAGAAAAATCATCAATAAAATAAACATAGTATACATACCCGCTTAGTGAACTAGATGACATTGGACTACATACATCGGAGTGGATGATTTCTAGGATTCCTTTTTCCCTGCTCTCGCTACTTGGAAATGTCTTCCTTGTGTTATTTCCTTTCGCACATCCTTTGCATACACCTTCATGTTTTGTCTGCATTTCTGGGAGACCTTCAACAACTTTGCTTGCAAGTGGTAGTGCTCTGTAATGCACATGTACAATCCTTCTATGCCAAACTTCATTTGGTTCTACTGATTCATGAACCAATGATTGTTCTGGTTAGCCCTTCAATTTGTATAGTCCTCCTTCTTGTTCTCCAATCACTATTGCATCATCGAAATACTTTCCCTTTGGTCACATGAGGACTTGGCCATCTACAAATGCAACTCTCATTCCTTTTGCATCTAGTGCAGATATGGAGAGGAGGTTCTTCTTTAGTCCAAGTATAAATAATACATCTTTCATCTTGATAGACTTTCTAGAGTCTAGCTTATAGGAGGATTCCCCACTATCTTTTACTGGATACTGGTAGTCATCTCTGAGTTTCACCTTGTGAGGTGATTCATGTTCAGATAGTTTCACAAAGGATTCCTTGAATCCTGTCATGTGCTTGGAAGCACCACTGTCTATAAGCCAATCTTTATTGTCATGTGTGATAGTTCTCGTGAGAGCGGAAATCAGAACATATTTCTCATCACTTCAAGATTCATCACTGACTTGTCTACTTCTCTTTGTGGAAGGTTCATCATCCTCTACAGCATGAGCATGATGTATTCTCTTATTTCCCTTCTTCTTGTGAGAGATAATTTTGTTTCTAGGACAATCTCTAGCAAAGTGTCCTCTTTCATCACATGTATAGCAAATGAACTTAGACTTATCTCTAGGATTTTTAAAGTTATTCCTTTGATGAGAGTACTTACTTTTGTGGTGGCTAGATCTAGTTTTCTTGGATTGTAGTGTGAAACCTTGATCTTCACTTCCCATATTCTCTTCTCAAGCTGCTATCTGAGCTTCTTCTTGAGAGCATTCTTCCCATAGTCTCCTAAACTTGACTAACTTCTTTCTGGCATAGATCCCTTGAATGAAATAGTCCCATGTTCTAGGGAGACCATTCAAGGTGGTCATTACAATCTCTGTATTCTCCAATTCTTCATCTACTTCTTCCAATTGTTCTTTGATCTGAGAAACCCTTATAAAGTAAGACTGGATAGTTTCTACATTATGGATCTTCACATTCTTCAACTGGTTCCTCAAGGTCATCTTCTAATTTATGTTCTTTCCTTCAAACAATTTGGTTAGGGAATCAAACATGGATTTAGGTGTCTTTAGGGAGGACACCTATGGTATGAGGTGATCCTTGATTGAATTAGCAATGATCCTCTTTCCCATAACCAACTTCTTCTTGTGCAAGGCCTTAGCATCATCTCCCTCTGGAACTGGAACCTGCTCATTGATGTAGGAGTCCAACTCATTCTCTTCTAGGACTAGGGAGATCCTGTACTTCCAAGCTCGGAAGTTATCAACTCCCTCAATATTGGTATGATGAGACATCTTAACTGAGAAACTCAAATGTAAATACAAGAGATTTAGATCTTACCAGGTCAAGATGTTGGATCTGGATTTGGAGATGAAATTCTGTAGTATTGGTTCAGAAGAAAATTAGGGTTTCTCTTTTCCAGAGGTTTGTCCGACCAAATGCTTTGATCTTTTTATTTTGAGGAGGAGATCAATCCAGGCCTCGGTTCACTGAAAAATTCCACTTCTATGGAAAGCCCTAATTTTCGGCAGTAGTGTCAGGTCCAAAATAAAAAAACCTTAGAATTGGATTCTGCTTCAATAGAAATATGCGCCCTAGGGAGGAGAGTTATTCCAACCTTATTTTGCTGAAAATATATGGAGAGAGATCCAAAAAATAGGAATCCCTAGTTCCCATAGCTGCACAGTGTCTTCTTCTCAGGTTAGTTGTGATACCATGTTAGATTTTAACATTAAGCTAGCATTATATTAGAATATTTAAGAGAATAACAAGCACAACAATAAAACACAAGAGACAATGAACACAGTGTTTTTTCCTTGGGGAAATCATAAATGGAGAAAACCTCGCAACTTCCTTAGAGATAGAATCAGCACCAAATAGAAAATCCCAAAATAGTAAGATGATCTCCCGATAGTAGTAACCTCTTTCTTCCTAGCCCTAGTGCCTTCTTCTTCCTCAGCTATGCGCTACAACTGAGTGTGAGTGAGTGTGTGATAAATAGAGAGGCTAGCTCTCTATTTATACTGAATCCTGACTTGACTAAACCCAACTAGGGCCAACTTCAATAGGTGAGTCTAAAACCCTAGTGCCCCAAAACTGTGGGGACTATAACCCTTGATCAATAGGAGGGTTACCCACAATGAATTGACATGACTTGTTTATATTATATATCCTCCCTATTAGAACATTGGGGCATAACATGACTCAATTACATTACAAACACATCCCAAAATAAACATCGGGGTACAAGACATAATATATATAAGTGAATACATTCGGAAGTTACAAATACATTAACACTATCCTCGAGAAGTTCTCAATGAACTTTTGGTAATAACCAGCTAATCCCAAAAATGATATAATGTCGGTGACGCTAGTAGGGGTAGGCCAATATTCTATGGCTTTAATCTTTTCCAGGTCCACAGATCTCCATGTCTTTGAGATGATGTGACCCAAGTATTGTATCTGTGGTTTGTAAAAATCACATTTACTAAACTTGGCATAGAGTTGGTGTTCTCGTAACACTTGTAGCACTATGCAGAGGTGTTCCTCATGATCCTCTTTACTCTTAGAGTAAAATCAGATGTCATCGATAAAGACCATCAGAAATTTATGCAGGTATTTACTGAATATATTGTCCATCATACACATAAATTTCACAGGTGCATTGGTCAACCCAAACAGAATTACTACAAACTTATAGTGCTTGTACCTTATATGCAAGGAAATTTTGAGAATATCATTGTCGTAAATCCATACTTGATGGTACCCTGATCGTAGATTGATATTCAAAAAGATCTTGGCTCCTCCTACTTGATCGAACAAATCATTCATCCTAGGCATTAGAGGAAATTTCAATTTAAAACGGGCCTTCCAAAAATTATACAAATTCCATGTCATCATGTAGTAGACAATCAAAATTATTTGAAATTCAAAAAGAGAGCACCTCTTCAACAATTTTTTTATATAAATTTGGGGATAAGTATCATATAAAAAACTACTTTTTTTGTTCGTATTTTCGACATATCTCTCTATGTTTTTACTCAAATTTCGACTGAGAGAGCTCGTTGGATGCGGGATTAAATTCCACATCCAACGAGTACCTACTTGGCATACTTTTGATGGGCCCCTCTACCCCAAAAACAAGAAATACCTGAAAAAATGTGATGATGATGTCATCATCATGTTTTTTCATGTATTTCTTGTTTTTGCGGTAGACATTAGAGGAAATTTGGGGTCTAAAATGGGCCTTATAAGAAAATGCGCCAACAACAAATTTTGTGAGTTGGAATTCAAGAACCAATAGAATTTCAATAAAATGAGTCAACCATAATAGTTGACTAGACATATTTGTCATAAAAGAAAACTATTTTTTTTGTTCGTATTTTCGACATATCTCCATGTATTTTTACTCAAATTTCAAGCAGGAGAGCTCGTTGGATGCGGAATTTAATTCCACATCCAATGAGTACCCACCCTGCATACTTTTGATGGACCCCTCTACCCCAAAAACAAGAAATACTTGAAAAAATGTGATGATGACATCTCATCACGTTTTTTTCAGGTATTTCTTGTTTTTGGGGTAGCGGGGTCCGTCAAAAGTATGCAGTGTGGGTACTCGTTGGATGCGGAATTAAATTCTGCATCCAATGAGCTCTCCCACTTAGAGTTTGAGTAAATACATAGGGATATATGTCAAAAATAGGAACACAAAAAGTAGTTTTTTTCATTCTTCCTCCAAAATTAATAAGTATTATTTTATTATTTTAACTATTATTTTATTATTTTCCTTAGGAGGCCCATTTTAGACCCCAAATTTCCTCTAATGAGGGCCCATCAAAAGTATGTCAAATGGGTACTCGTTCGACGAGGAATTTAATTCCACATCCAATGAGCTCTCTTGGTCGAAATTTTATTAAAACACAGGGAGATATGTCGAAAATACGAACAAAAAAAGTAGTTTTTTCTTTTCTTCCTCCAAAATTAATAAATATTATTTTATTATTTTAACTATTATTTTATTAATTTTTTTTAGGAAGCCCAATTTGAGTTGAAATTTCCTCTAATGGAGTGGGTATTAGTTCTTGATAGTCATCATGTTAAGCTGACGGTAATCAATGCACATCCACATCGTACAATCCTTCTTCTTTACAAAATGTATCGGTGCTCTCGAAGGGGACACACTTGGTCAGATATATCCTTTCTCAATCAACTCCTGCAACTGCATTTTGAGTTCCATGAACTCTGGTGCACTCATGCGGTAAGGGGATTTTGAAGCTAGAACTGATCTGGGTGTCAGTTGTATGGAAAAGTCTAAGTCTCGCTTCGGTAGTAATCCTGGGATTTATTCAGGAACTACGTCATTGAATTCTACAAGAATTGGAAAGTCCTCTATGTGTTGTTCCCTCTCAGCCTCCATGTCTTGGATGTTTACTACAAAAAACTTGTAGCCTTTCCTAATGAACTTCTGTTCTTGTAAAGTGGATATATTCCTTACATAAACTTTCTTCAGTATGCCTTGAATATTTACTTGATTCCCTTGGCTATCTTACACAATATTGAACTGTGTAAGTAATCGAGCATGACATGGTGTTGTTCCAACCAATCCATTCCAACAAGTATTTCATATGATCCTAAGGGTAGGATGTTGAGGTTTAATCTAGTACGAAAACCATTTAGGTTTACCTCACAATCTTCAACTATTTTTGAAACTTTATGTTTTGTACCTATGGCTAATTGCACCAGCCAAGGTTTATCATGTTTAACTTTGCTTAGTTTACATACTGTTGATGTATTTGTAACTTTGGAATGTATTCATCTATGTATCTTATGTATTGTAACCCGGTGTTTATTCCAGGATGTATCTATTATGTATTTGAGTCATGTTGTCATGCCCCGATGTTCCGATCGGGAGGATCAATAATGTAAACAAGTCATGTCAAGTCATAGTGCGCAACCCTCTGATTGTGTAAGGGTTAAAGTCCCTGCAGTTCTGGGGCACTAGGGTTATTAGACTCTCCAAGTAGAGTTTGGCCCTAGTAGGGTTTTAGTCATGTCGGGAGTAGTATAAATAGAGAGCTAGGATCTCTATTTAACACACATCACTCACACATTCAAGTGTAGCGCATAGTTGAGGAAGGAGAAGACATTGGGGCTAGACAAGAAGAAGATTACTGCTATCGGGAGTGCATCTTACTGTTTTGGGGTTTTGCATCTTGTGCTAATTCTATCTCTGAGGAAGTTGTGGGGTTTTCTCCATTTATGGTTTCCTTTATCAAAAACATTGTGTTCATTGTCTCTTGTGTTTGATTGTTGTACTTGTTATTCTCTTAGTAAAGATCCTAACATAATGCTAGATTAATGTTGAAAAACTAACATGGTATCAGAGCTAACCTGAGAAGAAGACACTGTGTAGCTGCGGGAACTAGGGCTTCCTAGTTTCTAGATATTCCTTCACAAATTTTTAGCAAAAGTAAGGTGGAACAACTTTCCTCCTTAGGGTGCATCTTTCTGTCGAAGCAGAATCCAATGCTGAGGTTTTTTAGTTTTGGACCTGTCGTTGCTATCGAAAATTAAGGATTTTCATAGAAGAGAATTTTCCAGTGAGCCCAATCCTGGATTGATCTCCTCCCCAAAATCCAAGTTAGGGACAAATTTCAAGGCATTTGGGTAGACAAAACTCCGAAAAAGCAAAACCCTAATTTGCTCCTGAACCAGCTCTGCAGGATTTCGACTCAAGTTTCATATCCGACATCTTGAACCTGCTAAGATCTAAAATATTTTGTATTTCCATTTGAGGTTTGCATTTAATATGTCTCATCATACCATATTGATGAAAAGATTGAGGGAGCTGAAAACTTCCGAGCCTGGAAGTATAGGATCTCCTTGGTCCTGGAAGAAAATGAATTAGACTCCTACATTCATGAGGAGTTTCCAGTTCTAGAGGGAGGTGAGGAAAAGGCCTTACATAAGAATAATATGGTTATGGAAAAGAGGATCATTGTTGATTCTATCAAGGATCACCTTAACCCACAGGTGTCCTCTCTCAAGACACCTAAAGCCATGTTTGATGCCCTAACCAAATTGTTTGAAGGGAAGAACATCAATCGGAAGATGACCCTGAGAAACCAACTGAAGAATGGGAAGATTCAAAATGCAGAAACAATCCAGTCTTACTTCACAAGAGTTTCTCAGATCAAAGAGAAACTAGAAGCAGTTGATGAAGAAGTGGAAAATGCAGAGATTGTAATGACTACATTGAATGGCCTTCCTAGGTCATGGGATTTTTTCATCCAAGGAATCTGTGCTAGGAAGAATTTATTCAAGTAGACTATGGGAAGAGTTCTCTCAAGAAGAAGCTCGGATAGCAGCTCAAGAAGAGAAGACGGGAAGTGAAGACCAAGCTCTTACGGTACACTCCAAGTCTCACCCCAAGTCAAGCAAGAGAAAATCTCATGGTTCTAGAGGTAAGCACTTTCACAAAAATAATACTAGAAGAGATGTATCTAGGATCATATGCTATACTTGTGAAGAAGAAGGACACTATGCAAGGAATTGTGCTAACAAAAATAAGATAGTAAAGAAGAGAAACAAAAGAAGACATCATGCTCATGCTACAGAGGATGATGAACCATCCAGGAAGAGATCTAGATATGAAACTGAAGATTCTTCAAGCGAGGATGAATATGTTTTGATATCAGCTCTCACAGATAACATTACTCATGGTAGTGATGATTGGCTTATAGAGAGTGGGGCTTCCAAACATATGACTGGATTCAAGGAATCCTTTATTAGACTATCAAAACATGAATCACCTCACAAGGTAAAGGTAGGAGATGACTACCAATATCCAATAAAAGGTAGTGGGGAATCTTCATACAAGTTAGACTCTAGAAAATATCTAACAATGAAAGAAGTATTGTTTGTGCCAGGACTCAAAAAGAACCTTCTCTCCATATCAACATTAGATGCAAAAGGAATATGGGTTGCATTCATAGATGGTCAAGTCATCATGTGGCCAAAAGGAAAGACTATTGATGATGCGGTAGTGATTGGAGAATAAGAAGGAGGATTGTGCAAATTAAAGGGCCATCCAGAACAAGCCTTGGTCCATGACACAGTAGAGCCAAGTGAACTTTGACATAGAAGGCTTGCACATGTGCATTACAGAGCACTACCTATTGCAAGAAAAGTTGTTGAAGGTCTTCTATAAATACAAGCAAAACATGATGGGGTCTACAAAGGATGTGCGAAAAGGAAAGAATACAAAGAAGACATTTTCAAGCAGTGAAAGAAAAGCAAAAGGAATCTTGGAAATCATCCACTCTGATGTATGCGGTCCTATGTCATCAAACTCTCTAAGAGGGTATGCATATTATGTTTATTTTATTGGTGACTTTTCTAGGAAGACATGGGTTTACTTCATGAAGAACAAAGACGAAGTATTCAGTAATTTCAAAGAATTCAAAGCCTTGATTGAAAACCACACTGAGAAGAAGATCAAGACCATTCGATTAGATAATGGCAGAGAATTCACTTCAAATGAATTCATAGAACTATGCAAAGAATAAAGGATTAAGAGGGAGTTGTCCACTCCTTATAATCTAGAACAGAATGGGGTTGCAGAATGGAAGAACAGAACTATCATGGAAGCTACAAAAGCAATGCTTCATGATTAAGACCTTCCTATGCATCTTTGGGCAGAAGCTTCCATAACAGAGGTGTATGTACAGAATCGTACTCTACATAGAGTACTCAAAAACAAGAGTCCTGAAGAAGTATTCTCCGACAGGAAACCAGAAGTCAGCCATCTCAGAATATTCGGCTGTCCTGTGTACATACACATTCCAAAAGAGAAGAGGACTAAATTAGATCCTTCAGGAAAGAAGGGTATATTTGTGGGATACTCTGAAAGCTCGAAGGCTTACAGAATATATTTCCCAGGATATAAGAAGATTGGCATCAGCAGGGATGTGACATTTGATGAATACATAGCTTACAACAAATCTAGAAAGAGACCTACTGAAGAACCCGAAGAAGCAGAAGCACCCAGAATTCATGATACAACCATGAATTCTGAAACTCGAGAAGAAGATCGAGAATTTGAAGAACTACAAAGACCTGTAGATCTGCCTCTGGAGAAGAATCCTCATAAGAGGAAACCTACTTGGGTACGAGAACTTATCCAAGGTGCAGAAAGATATGGGGATCCAGAAGAGAATCACAGAGAAAGAAAGAGAACTAGATCCTGTTCTGGGTATGTAGCTTTACTATGTGATTTCATTACCTTCCAGTTATGAAGAAGCGGTAGAACGAAAAGAATGGAAGGATGCTATGATCGAAGAGTACCAATCGATCATGAAGAATGATGTTTGGGATGTTGTCCCAAGAACAGATAGGAAGTCAGTTGTAATTTTCAAATGGATCTACAAGATCAAGCATGCTGCAGATGGTAGCATTGAAAAGTATAAGGCAAGATTTGTAGCTCGAGGTTTCTCTCAGAAAGAGGGAATAGACTATGAAGAGACCTTTGTACCTATAGCCATATACACTTCCATCAGATCAGTAATTGCTCTGGCTGCAGTGATGAAATGGAAGATACACCAAATGGATGTCAAGACTGCTTTCTTGAATGGTGTAGTAGAAGAGGAAGTGTATGTATAAAAACCACTCAATTTTGATACACATGACAGGGAGTCTCATGTATGCAGATTGAAGAAAGCCCTATACGGTTTGAAACAGGAACCCAGGACATGGTACAACAGAATTGATAGCTTTCTATCCAGTTTGGGATTTACCAAGAGTAAAGCAAATTCCAACCTTTACTACAAGGTTGAAGATGGAAACCCAATGATGCTTCTACTATATGTAGATGATCTATTTGTGACAGGTATGGATGGGTTGATTACTATTATAAAGAGAAATCTTGCTACCGAGTTTGAGATGAAGGACTTGGGTATAATGCATTACTTTCTAGGTATGGAGGTGTGGTAGAATGTGGATGGAATATTTCTTGGACAAGGGAAGTATGCAGTAGAGATCTTGAATAGGTTTGGGATGATGGACTACAAGATTATGGCTACACCTATGGCATCAAACCTGAAGCTATTGAATGATGCTTCTTCAGAGATGGTTGATGCTACGATGTATTGTCAGATGATTGGGTCATTGATGTACCTGACAAACACAAGACCAGACATTTGCTTTGCTATGAACACATTGAGCCAGTTCTTGACATATCCGAGAAATGTTCACTTGATTGCTGCAAAGCATATTCTGAGGTACTTGATGGGTACAATTGAATATGGGATCAAGTATGATGCAAATCAAAAGATTAACCTAAAGGGTTATGTTGATCTAGATTGGGCAGGCAGTGCCATCGATAGGAAGAGCACTTCAGGGTGTTGCTTCAGTATGGGATTAGGTGTGATCTCTTGGTTTAGCAGGAAGCAATCCTGTGTGGCACTAAGTACAGCTGAAGTAGAGTATGTTGCAGCTTATTCAGCTAGTTGTGAGGTAGTATGGCTGCAAAATATACTGTCCAATATATTTGATCTCCAATTGGATGCTACTTGTATACATTGTGACAACTAGAGTTGTGTGAAGTTGTCAGAGAATCCAATATTCCATGACAAGTAGAAGCATATCAAGATCAAGTATCACTATATCAAGGAAATGGTGCAGAGGGGAGCAGTGAATCTCCAATATGTTGTGACGAAGGAACAGATAGCTGATGTGTTGATGAAGCCATTAGCTAGAGTGAAGTTCGAGTACTTCAGGGAGAAGCTTGGTGTTCTTTAGATCGAGGTTTCCTCCAAGGGAAAGTGATGAGTCCCAAAGCCATTCTGACGAGCAGGTCAGATGTAAGGGCTGAGCTATTCTATCATGGTGAAAGGATTTAGTTCCTTCCATGTCAGATGTGAGTGCTAGCCATTCTATCGATTAGGATAGATGTAAGGACTACCGCCATTCTGACAAGTATGTCAGATGTAAGGGCAATGCCATTCTGTTCATGGCTAAAGGATTTAGTTCCTTCCATGTCAGATGACAGTGTTGGCCATTCTATCGAGTAGGATAGATGTAAGGGCTACCACCATTCTGACAAGTAGGTCAGATGTGAGTGTTGGCCATTCTGTCGAGTAGGACAGATGTAAGGGCTAACGCCATTCTAACGAGTAGGTTAGATGTGAGTGCTGGCCATTCTGTTGAGTAGGACAAATGTAAGGGCTACTGCTATTCTGACGAGTAGGTTAGATGTGAGTGTTGGCCATTCTAATGTAGGATGAGCTCCTACATAGATATAAGGGCTACCGCCTTTCTGACAAGTAGGTCAGATGTGAGTGCTGGCCATTCTGATGTGACTGAAGGATTAGGTCCTATATGATCATATATAAGGGCTACCACCTTTCTGATGAGCAGGTCAGATGTGAGTGCTATCCATTCTGATGAGTAGGTTAGATGTAAGGGCTACCAAAGACCTACGAGGAGGTAGGAATTCACCCAACATGAAAGAAGGACAGCTTTGTAGAACTTCCTATGAAGAGATAGCACACACATGATGATGACCAGGTGAGATCCAGATTGAGCTATGATCTAGATCTAGTTATGATGACTCTGAGAGATCCAGGTTGAGTGATGATCTAGATCCGACAGTGATGATCTAGATTGAGAGATGATCCAGATCTAGATCCAGATCGAGTGATGATCTGGATCCAGTCCATTGATGATGATCCAGATCGAGTGATGATCCAGTCCAGTGATGATGATCCAGATCAAGTGATGATCCAGTCTAGTGATGATGATCTAGATCGAGTGATGATCCAGATCTAGTGATGTTGATCCAGATCGAGAGATGATCCAAATCCAATGATGATGTCCCATGATGATCCAGATCGAGAGATGATCCAGATTCAAAAGATAAATATGACTTGAAGAGTTAGAAGACTCGAGATGCAGATGATGAGATTATCCAGTTGATACAAAGAAGAAGACTAGTGCTGAAAATTGTGTCGAAAGAATACCTTCCTAGTTAAGAGGAAGTGTTGATGTATTTGTAACTTCGGAATGTACTCATCTATGTATCTTATGTATTGTAACCCAATGTTTATTCCAGGATGTATCTATTATGTATTTGAGTCATGTTGGCATGCCCCGATGTTCCGCTCAGGAGGATAAATAATGTAAACAAGTCATGTCAATTCATAGTGGGTAACCCTCCGATTGTGTAAGGGTTAAAGTCCATGCAGTTCTAGGGCACTAGGGTTATTAGACTCTCCAAGTAGAGGTCAGCCCTAGTAGGGTTTTAGTCATGTCAGGATTAGTATAAATAGAGATATGGGATCTCTATTTAGCACACATCACTCACACATTCAAGTGTAGCGCATAGTTGAGGAAGGAGAAGACACTGGGGCTAGACAAGAAGAAGATTACTCCTGTCGGGAGTGCATCTTACTATTTTGGGGTTTTACATCTTGTGCTGATTCTATCTCTGAGGAAGTTGCAGGGTTTTCCCCATTTATGGTTTCCCCGATCAAAAACACTGTGTTCATTATCTCTTGTGTTTGATTGATTTACTTGTTATTCTCTCAGTAAAGATCCTAACATAATGCTATCTTAATGTTGAAAAACTAACACATACATCAACAATTTTAGGCGATACATAGCTTCGGCAAGCATCGGGTTCAATCAGTATTGAAATAGTAGTGTTTAATATATTACCTTCTATTTCAACCATGGTAGCCTGGTGGTCTTCCTTTTAGCCATCCAAGGCTGAATAAATCTGTGGTGTTCCACCTATGTCATCTACTGTTGATTCTTCTTGTAAGTTTGGCAAGACCCCATTGGTATTGTTCTTACAGTCTCAGACATAATGAGGCCCTTGGCATTTCCAGCATTTAATTTGTAGCGAGGCAACATTGGCTCCCCCATTTGTTGCTGTCTTGTTAGCATTCAGAGCTAGTACATATGGCTTTGTACCCATTTTGTTGAAGTTATTATTGCCTGGAAAAATATTGTTCTGTTTTCTGTACGGTGGTGGGTTAAAACCCTGTTTACGGTTGTACGAGAAGGTCCTAGACATGTCTCGGCTTCTATTAATGTTCTCTTACCTTAGTTTTCCATGCTCATAGAAAATCCTATCTTTGTGCAATGTAGTGTCCAAAGTTTCAGGCATGTCAAATTAAATGCTTTCCCGAAATTTGGGAGGAAGACATCCTAAAAACTGATGTATTTTAATTTCTTGTCCTTGACCTATGGTACATAATGCAACAGATCCAAAATCTGTTAATAAAATAATCCATAGTCATGGATCCCATACGTAACTCATGAAACTCTTTCACTTTTCTATCGAAGAACCTTTCTGACATATATTTCTCTTGAAAAATATTGTGAAACTTACTCCATCGTATTTCTCTTAACTCATCTTTCTTGGTATGCTACAAGTCTCTCCACTATCTAGTTTCTTTTCCATTTAAGTTATAGATGGCTAGACGATCTTTAATTTCTTTGTAGTAGTTATGAACTCGAAAATACTTGCTCATACCTGGAAGTCATTTTTCATATTTCTGCCCTGTGTTCATCTATCCTTCATGGGTTGGGGATTTTATTTTTCGAAACTCTCCCTGGAGATTATCATCATTTCTTAGTTTCTCTCTGCCTGGAGAAAGAGAATCATCACTAGAAATAATGTGATAATATTCTCATGGAGGTTCAGGGGTATGTTCTTCTTTTCCTTCTTCTCTCGGGATGCTGGTCCGTTTGTGATAAAATTCTTTCTTGAACTTGTTTGTGGACTGAGTGGGTTTTCCCTGCAGGATTCCTCCCATCATATTTCGTAGCAATGCTTCATTAATTGATTGATGTTACTTTCTTTCATTTGGATTATCATCTCTGAAAATCTACAAGTCTGCTTGGAGACTTTGTATGGTTTTCATTATATCATAATTTAGTTCTACCGCCACTTTTTCTTCTTGAGTGGGGGTATTCAACTTTCCTTGCCGGTTGTTATCTTCTTCAATGTTCATGATCTGAAATGTTCCTTTAAAATCCTACAATTACAAATTTTTAATAACAGGAAAAAATTGTGTTAGTTAACAAAATTTTAAAACATACTTTATTTCCCTTGCAACGAATCTCCGGTATGCCCATTTGGTCTCTTAGTGTTGAAACTGGGATCTGATACCACTTGTAATCTCCCCAAAATTTGAAAAAAAAAATATTAGGCTAGTCATTTAATTCTTGAACTGGACATTATATTAACTTATGCAGAATGTGTCGTATTTTGTTTCTCTGCACTGTATTGTTGTATGCTATTCTTACTTCCTTCACTATGTTTTCTCGATGTTGTATTAGTGAAATGATGTGTTTTCATTATGTTGTTTAATATCTGAATGATGTTTTCATCGGTTATAAATTTTGATTATTGTTTTATGAATAATTATGACTTAACTTTTATTGTCAAGGGGTGGAGTGGTGGGACTTGTTTCACTTATGTAAACATACCTTGAAGGTAACTATTTTTAACTTTCTGCTACATGGATTACTTAGTTCTTTTGGAACTAATGCATTTCTTTCCTTGTTGCGTGTAGGTGTACTTAACAATGGAAACTGACTATAAAAAGTAGAACAAGACATACTACTGGTGTGTCACTAGTGCTCAGTTGGACAATGATAGACTTACAATCCTATCCTAGTGATTATTATTACAGTTGTTAATTGATATTTACTCAAGGCTGGTTGTTTACTAGTCGTATGTTTGCATTGGATACTATTATTGTTTAAGGTCTTATGGCCTTGTTTTAATTACTCTTGTACTTTAATATTTACATGGTATACAATGTATCGGGCTTATTGTGTATACATGGTCCCTTGTTTATTAAATTCCATGTATATAAGTTTGTAAACATAACAATAACCCTCCATGGCATATTTCATATGCCATGGATTATGGCTATACCCTAAGTATATGATACACATGTCAGGGTTTATATGTTGCATGGTGATTAAACGTTGCTCTTTGTTGGGGGGTGACATGAACTATATACTTTGGGTTTTGATTTCTAGTAATGGAGGCCACGGTTGTGAATTAAATGTTCTTTAGAAAGCGTGGGTCTCAAGCTTAGGTCTTGGACTAGCATGATGGTTTGGTTCAATTGCGAAATCACTGCGTGAGATTTATCTCTGGTCTACTGTGGTGTGGATCTTTGGAGGTTAGCTGTATTGGAAGGTATGTCTTCCAATCTAGTTTAGAAACATTATATTGTTGTTTTTGGCATACTCCTTATTGTGGATTTTGTTTTGTTGCCGGTTGCAGGGTTTGGACACAATGGGATGTGGGTCTCCCTAGGGAAACACAATACCAATTACGGTTAAGCCCTATTCTAACAAGTTTAAAACTTTCTCCTTCTCTTATGTGGGTGTCGTGACAGAGCTTGAATCTTGTCATTGGTTGAATGCTTGGCCTGGTTTTAATGGCTTCGATTTGGAAAGGCCTTGTCTGTAAAAATTATGTAAAGCATCCAAATATGCGTTTATGAATTGGGGTTTTTATTTGGGTTTAGCGCCTTCAGGGCGGGACTAATGCATTTTGGTTTTGGTACAACGAATACTTTGTTAGTATCGTTGGTCATGGTGAATACTTACAGGCTCTGTGATTTGTTAATATGTTTAATTTTTGGTAATGGTGATAGGCCTTGGATACACGACTGTGTAAATTCTTATTTTGGTTTATAATAGTTATTATGTACTGTATTTGCATACTATGTGTATCATGGTTATGATTCTTAATTTGGGCGATAATTTGACCCTATGTAGATTTGCAATTCTTGTTAATTTCTTTATATAGATTGTTAACAATGTTAATCTTGGCCTTTGGATACTTTCCATATATGGAAATGGTGTTTCTGCCATTAGAGTAGAAACGGTGTAATGGATGAATGAAATGATGAAATAGTGGTTTTAATTCTTACCTTTTTATTTAGTTTTATGAGGTCGTGACTGTGGTTTTTACCCTATGGCTAACTGTCGTTGCCATTTTCTTAGCGTTGACAAAGGATTTAATGGGTTTATGTTAGGGTTTTACTATCTGCATACAAATGTCCATGAGCCATGAGATGGTTACAGTGTATAACTTTTAACTTGGTAAATGAGTTTATTAGCATGGTTTGTGTAGTTGATAACTGAAACGTTACAGTGTTCAGTAGGATGATAACGAATCCTACGGGATTTTATGTGGTAATTTTTAAATGTATACATGTGGACTCCACAGGATTTTATCCTGGGTCATGATGGTTGTAAAGGATGATTAATGAAAAGACTTGTTTGGAAATTCATGCCCACAAGATTCGATCCTATGACCTTTGTTTATTTATGTGATATTTTAATGAGTTTTTTTCATAAAATTATGTTGACTTATTATGTGGAAGTGTTCTTACGATATATCATTTGGATAAATGTATTTTGTGTATTAAATATATGGTTTGGTATTTATGAATAAGAAATATTTTTGTGTTTAGAATTTTTTATTTATATTATATAGCTTCATACCATTAGATGGTCTTGATGGCTTTAGTTTGTCATTTATTTTGTTATTTTCATTATGGTTATGTTTGTAATAAACAATGGTAATGATTTATTTTCAAGTTATGTTTTAATATAATTTAATGTAAGGTGCTTATAATTATGTTACGTTTTAGAGATTACACTAATACTATAGATACTAGTTAGTCTTTTTGTTTTGAATATAGGTCTGCTAGCAATATGAAATATGCAAGTAGAAACCATATGTAAATATATATATAGGCTCTCTTTGATGTAGTTCTGGATCTTGGAAAATAAATTTTAAAGCTAGGAAATAAAATGCAGAAATAAATTTGGAAGAACAAAAACCTAAAATATTCTTCAACAAGAAATAAATTGCAGACATATATTTAGAAGTAAAACATAGACCCTTAAATATTATAAACAAGAAATAAATTGCACAAGAAATAAATGTCAAAAATGAACTAGGGAAGAAATCCTTAAATAGTTGACTAGGAAATGTACCAGACAATGAAAGCGAAAAATAAAGAACCTCATACTTACAAGGTGAAGCTATTTCAATGCTTGAAGGCCTACACACTCAATTACCCAACATTAACAAATTCACAGTCAGATATGCCCTCTGTATAGGTATCTGAATCTCTTGGGAACTACCACGTTCCACCCAACCATGACCTAGAACCATTCCTGGTTTTAGTTCGGATCCCCCTGAGCTGGTTCCAACATGAAAGTAGCTTAGAGCTCCAAAGATAAGGTTTCCCTAACTGGGATATCAGGTTTTGAATCAGTTCTCCTTTTTCCTCTTAGGAAAAATGTTCTCCAAGAACCCTCTTGAGAATAATGAGGCAGAATGTTCAATCACCAAAAGATGGAAGATCCCCAAGCCTCTAATTTGGCTTGGGTTTTTATAGGCATACTTTTCAGTCAAAGGGGCAGTTAAATCAAGAATCATTTGATTTCTTTATTTAACCATTTTATTTAATTTATGCAATTTTAATATTTAACTTAGGAACTTTTAACTAGTTCTTATTTGGACTTTTCTAGGTATTATAATATTTAATTATATTTTAGTAATAATAATAATAATAATAGATGGAGCCTTTGTTTCTTTCTTATACTATTAATATTATTACTATGCTTACTCTTTATACATACCATGTATAAAATACATACATACATACATACATACATATACATATATTTGTTAACATTTGTCTTTAGGTATCATATAACATGATCCCTAAACTTATGACACTTTCTTCACTAAGGCCTTCAGGTAGGGGTTAGGTCTACTAGGATAGGAAACTCTAAACATCCTTGCATGTTGCATTTTGTCGTATAACACGGTAGTTATTCAATACTTGATGAGATACATAAATTCAAAATTTCATTTAATCACTTATAAATACATCATACGAGATCAATATTTCACTCGAGTCATTTTCACTCGACATAATTAATTCTTTTCAGTAACTCCTAGTGCTTATCCAGAGCCCATACTCAACGCTAAAAAATAGGGATTTACAAACTTAGTGCGATTCCAGAGCTCCTCTCTCAACATGAATGCTAGGATGTAGTTGTAGGATACACCTAGGGATACAATGGCCAAGGATACGATTTTCCAGAGCTTATGCTCAACATCAACTTAAAAGGATCCAGGGCTTATACCCAACACTTCCAATTTATCTTTTCATGTGCTTCAGAGCTTCCTGATCAACACAAAAATTTTCATAAATCATGTGTTCCAGAGATTTTGGTTCAACACAAACATAAACACTCATGTGCTCCAAAGCTTCTTTCTCAACACAAAGATTTAAATACTCATGTGTTCCAAAGCTCCTCGCTCAACACAAAACATCTCATCAATCATGTGCTTCAGGTACCACGCCCAACACATACAACCATACATAAAACATATGTAATTGTCTTACGCCTAATATATCAAACAAATCATCATGTTCATATGCAGTGTGGTTCTAGACCTAATATACCAAAATAAAACATCAAAGTAACATGATAATTAATGGGGCTTATGCCCATAAGTGTTAGGTAACAATTTGGGATATACATTTTCTCTAATGTTTTTCACTCTTTTATATCATGATACGATGTATCATCTTTTCCAGTTAAGTTATAAATAACCATTTTAGCTTTCATCCTGTGTGATTAATTATAGATTTGAAAATACTTTTTCAGCCTGGATATCCATGCCTCAGCTTCTTCTCATTTTTCCACCTCACCATTAAACTTTGGGGGTTTTATCTTCTTGAACTCTCCTGAAATTTCTTCGTAAGCCTTATATTTTCTCTTTTTAGGGATGTTGTCATTATCACTACTTTCACTGGAATATTTATGTTTCTCTCTATGTGACCTAACAATAATTTATGAGGAGGAATTACTTTCATTATCACAGATTTTAACTTTTTACCTTTACACTTATAATATATATTTCCAGATTCATATTCAAGTTCTTTTCTTTTATCCTTTCCTTCATTATGTAATTTATCCAGCAATACTTGATTTAATTCTTCTTCTGCTCTTAGGATTCTTTCATTATCTTCCTTAACATTCTACAGTTTATCCTTTAAATCTTTTACAGTTTGAAGAAATTCATATGAGTGATCATTTGGTTCCATGTATAAATTATCTAGATTATTTTTTTCATTTTGATGTGATCCATCCTCGGCAGATGCCCCTACTCCTTCCATTTCCTACAAAATAAAGATTTAAATTTCTATACATAAACAATTTTTTTAAACATCAGTCAGTATTTTTTGTTCCTTCTTTTTGTATTGAACATGCAAGTTGAACCAAACTTCAAGCCTAGTGTTTGAAACCATGCTCTGATACCACATGCAACAAATCAAAAATTCCATAAATTAAAAAATAAATTAAAAATCGTTACGGAGTGTTTAGATCAATTTAAGACCTAACCTAGCTTCACATAGCTTTTAAGAATTATTATAATCCCTACCTCCCATTATAAACTTAGGAATTAGCCTATAAAAAAATTCTTTGAAATATGATACTTAATAACTTGAATATGATAACTCCATCCAAAAATCCTATAACACTATACTAGTATATAGGTTTCAAGTCTTGTGATAAAATTACTTGTTTTCAAAAGTAGATGTGTCATATGTTACAGTTTGTGTGCTTATCTTGTAAAATGTTATCCCTAAATCATTTTTGAAATTTATAAGCCTTTCGGCTCTATGAAATTGATACTAAGTAATATTCATTATTCATATGTATTTTCACTTTTATGGATCTCGATCCCTCAACTGAAAACCATTGCATCTCAAATCTAGATCTATTGCTTTTTGGAAGGTTATAATTTTAATTGAGGGATTCACTATATTTAACTATGGGAAAGTTGTAACTGTAAAAATAATCCGTGTTTAGTTAAACCCGAAAAGACATGAAATATTTACCATGGATGTCGATGATAGCTTCATTTAAGCTCTTTGTTATTTCTTTATGAGTTTATAAGAAAAATAAAGGAATGCTAATTGTTTATTATTTTATATAATACTTAATATTAAAGGTGAAGCTATATAGAGTAAAATGATACTATTTCTAAATAATAATAAAAAGATAGTCTACCATTTCTACTATGAAAATATTTTTAAGCAATAGAATTCAATTCTCTTGTACTTAACTTATAATTTACAGGAAATAAAATTTTCCTACTCTAATTCAAAAAAAAATAATAGTTTTGGAATATTTTATCATTCATGAAATCCTTCAGAAATAAACAGAAATCAAATTAAAGATAATAATCCAGAACAATATAGAACTATTAACTTTCGAATTGAACAAATATCCAAAGAATATCGTTCCTCCAAATTGTCTCCTAAAAGCATCCAAGATTACTTTCTTCAGGACCACCAAACCTGTTCAATGAACCACCAGGATGAAGATACTATGTAGAACATTATTTTGTCCTCTCTGTAACTCAGTCATCACACTTACAATCAATACTCAAACAACTCACTTTATCTTTCCCCTCATCGAATTCCTCTTGTGTGCCTAACTTTTCAGTGTGCAACAATCCACAAAGTTATAGTATCTAGTAGTTAGTGATCCTCCTGCTCATTCGATGGATATATGCTTTCCTAGGTATTTGGGTCATTTTTAAATTTAATGAGGCACTTTCTCAGTTCCTCCTTTCTTGGGAACATGACCACAATTTTAGGGCAGTTTCCTCCTGCATTGGCTAGAAAGAGAATGTTGTTGCTTCCATTTGTCATTATTTCCTTCTACACCAGATAATTTCTCCTAGTGGGTCAGTGAACACTCTTAAATGGCCCTCTTTGGATAGGTCTCTCTTCTTTTAATTATTAAATAATAAAGTAATCAATTACAGTCATCCTTGACCATCATTGGTCAACAACATAAAACTTTACAATAACTTTTAAAGTAATGTCTTTCCACAACATAAAATTGTTTTAGCTCTAGGTGGGTTATAAATACCCCATCTTAAGTTCAACATCGTCCTCGATGTTGCTTAAATATCATCTAAGTATTCCTAGAACAAAATTGCATATGCTTCCGCATATGACTCTCAAATTCCCAAGTTGATTCATTTGGATAAAGGTGCTTCTATTGCACCTTTGCTTGTCCAATGGTACAATTCTGGAGAAATGTTTCTCTCCTGTCGAGGATACAATTCGGTTCCACCTGAAAATCTCTTTATGGTTCTACCTAGATAAAATTACAATTTATTACATGAATATCATCATGTACATACTTTTTCAATATAGAAATATGAAATATGTTATGTATTTGAGATTAGGTGCAAAGCCAATTGGTAAGCCACTGGTCAAACTCTTAACAATATTTCAAATGGTCCACAATACCTGGGTGCTAATTTAGAACAACTCCCCAACTTAAAGGAGCTTCTTCTGGGTTTTACCTTGACAAACACATGCTCATCTACTTGGAATTATTTTTGAGTTATTTTAAGGTCTGCATGACTCTTTTTTCTATCCTTTGAAATTTTCAGACTTCTTTGTACCTGTTTCATTGATAGTTCCATTTATTTTAACAAATCAGGTCCTAATATTAATCTATCAACCAAATTACTCCATGAAATGGGAGTATTACACTTCCTACCATGCAATATTTCAAAAGGACTAAGTTTAGCCAAACCTTGATAATGATGTTATATGCAAAATCGACTAAGTGCAGATATTCTTCTCATTTGTTTGGTTGATCCCTAACATGCATCCTTAACACATGTTCTAAAACTTGATTTACTCTTTCAGTTTGTCCATCTATTTGCAGATGATAAGCATTACTAAATTTAATTTAGTGTCAAATCCATTAAAAAATGACTTCTAGAAATTACCAGTAAACTTTTGTCTGTCCGAAGTAGCTTTTCCATCTGATGTGGTATAACGAGTTGTGTTGGAGGTGGATGGAACTCGTATAATTTATGTGTCTTCCCAAATGAATGGAATTGGATAAAATGTTCTTCGTGATTTGTGGAGTATGTACCCAAAGTTTGTAAACATTGTATTCCTAATACTACATCGGCTCTTCCCAACGGTACCACAAAGAAATATGATTCTAAGTTATACTCTTGTATTTGTAAGTTGGATTTCTAACATTTTCCTCCATTGTCAATCTTCTTTCCATATGATACCATAACCTTCATGTTAGGTGCTGGAAAAATAAATAGGTTAAATACCTTAGCAAGTTTGACATTAATGAAGTTATGGGTGTTGGCAAAGTCGATGAGAACTGTGATGTTATTCCTTTTTATATTCCCTTTAAGATTCAATGTTTGTGGTTGGGAGATTCTAGTAATAGCAGCTAATGATATTTGTGGGCTGTCGTCCTCGATTTATGTGTGGTAGTCTTGTTGACAATTTGCATTGTTCTCAATTGGTTCCTTGACTTCCAACTCTGCTTCACATGCATACAATTTCTTTTGTAAGCATATGTTCTTAGGATCCCATTTGTCTCCACAAAACTGACATTTCCCTTCCTTTATTCTATGGACCTCTAAACTAGGCTTCATTGCTTCCCTAAGTTGAGGCAGCATATATCTTGTATTTCCTATGTATGTTAATTGGAGGGAGTTCTTTTTGGAGTCGTCTTGGTTGAAATTTGTATGAACGGATTTGCTTTCAATAATATTGGCTTTGCATCATGCTTCCTCCATGGTAGAAATGTTATGTCACTTTAGTTCATCATGGGTGTGTTGTTTTAGATCATGTATGTAGGGTTGTAGTCATTGGTCATTTGTTAAATTTGGAACTCGAGTTGACAATGCTTAATAGGTGTACTCATAGACACTTTTTTTTGTTGTAACCTTGCGATTTTGGCAAAGAAGTCTTTCTCTTCAACACCCTATAATATTTTGATGAGGTCGTTCCTAAAGCTAATCTAGTCATGAGAACAAATTCTTGCAGTATTTTCCAGCATATGTACTAGTTGTAAGTGTTTTCTTCTAGATGCATGGAGGCATTATTAAATTTCTCACCTTCGTAATGGATGTTGTGGATGTCTAGGTATTCCTTGGCTTTGTTAATCCACTTTATGCACTGTCGTTCATCCCTTTCTTATTTTGATAATTCAACTTTTACCCGTATTTGGAATCCTTGTGTGTATGAGGCTGAGGAAAACATGTTGAATAGAGGATCCAGTTCCTCCGGTGTTCTAGGAGATTTTGGTTGAGTATCATTTAATATTTGTAATCTGTCCAAGATGGGGGTTAAAAATGCCTGATATTTATTTTGGTCTTCCTATAGAGTGAGGATGGTATTCTCTATTCGTGACGTGATTTGTGTCCCACGTGATATCAAATTGTCGCTGGTTTGTTTAATATTTTCCTCGAGGTCATCATTGTCACATGCCCCAATTTTGCAAAAAAACAATTTTATATTATTTGAGGAACAATATGTTAAATTTTATGCTAAGTTGTAATTGATGACCCAATGGGGTCAAGAATATTTAATGTAAATTCTGAATATTTTATTTATAAATAATTAAATGAGGAGACAACAGCTTAGGAGAGCTGTTAAAAGAGTGTTTACAGGTCAAATTGGTGGAGGATACTTGGTGGAGAGCAAACTGACATGTGGCAGCATCCTCAAACCACTTCCAACTGTTACAAGTGGAAACCTCTCTACATTTGTGGTCATGATTTCCCAAGAAAGTGGAATCAGAGTAGGTGGCTCAATTAATGAAAACTGAACCAAAAGACCTAGGAAATATTTATAAAAATTCCCATTGAAGAGAGCTGAGGTTGCTCATTCTAGAGAAGTGATCATTCAGGGTCAATGAATGTACTTCAAAGAAATTCAATGTGAGGGAAATCTGGAAAGTGTTTGAGGGGATAATTGTTGATTGATCTAGTTGCAGGTTTTAAGATGAAGATCATACTACTGAGAGAAGAGTGTTTACTGAGGTATTGAACTAGTCAGTTGACAAATGGTTCTACTATTTGCAATCTCCACCCAGTTGTCAGCTAAGAAGACAAAGAACAGGTTTGGCGGTCCTAAGGAAGCGTTGTTTGAGCGCTCTCCAAGAGATTGGTAGGGAGGAATGGCCTCCTAAAGCTGTTGTCGTCTTGGCCTCAACAGGTTCTATGTTATTTTATTTTACTGTTTTAGTTAAATAAATCTTAGTTAAACTGCTATATGAATGTTAAAAGTTCAGACATGTGAAATGTTAGTTTTGGTATTCTTAGATTGTTATAGAAATAGAATTAGTTTGGAGAATAAAGAAATAGAATGAAAATAAATTTCTAGACTGTGTTTTTCCACACCTGGAAACCAGGTCGTACTCTAGCACAGTCAGGATGCTTTAAGTAGATGAAATAATTCTCAAGAGAATGAAAATAGTAGATAGGATCTTGTATCTATGGATAGCAGAGTAAATTTAATTCAGTGTTTAAAATATTAGGAAAAACAGTGTTATGTTTCATTTATGTTTACTGTTTTTACTTAGTATAACTAAATAAAAATGCAGGAAAAGAAATAGTAACTATACTAGAGTTATAGTAATAATATACTGATACAAATAAAAGGTTATAGAAAATAACAGCTAAGTATTTAAGCAAGTGTTTAACCAAGCAGTATATCTTTTAAAACTATTACTAAATCTTAAAAACTATTGTTTAATAAAAACCAAATTTGGGTTATATATATAAACCCCTATTTATCAAAAATAAACAGAGTTCCAAATATAACCTTTATTTCTTTACAGAGTTCTGAAAAAATGTAATCTACAGAATAGTAAATATAAACATTAAATAGTATAAAAATAAGAATTACATATTCAGAAACTATTTTATATTTTCCAGATAGGCTTATAACCTGTAAAGGAAAAACCTGATTGTCGAAACCCTAATATTTAATTTATCTATTTATAAATTAATTTAATCAAGTTTTAATCCATTTACATTGATAATTATGTAAATAAACTTTACAAGAAGATTACAGTGTATACTTTAGATTGTTTACAGTCTTTTCTTAAGACAAATATCTTTTATAAACAAGTAAATAAATATATAGTCAACAGGATAATAGACAACCATACACCTGTAATAGCCAAACTGAAGCAACAAGAAACAGTGCCTAAGTAATAATTAATTTAAGAATATATTTACCCAAGGTTTTCTTTCCTTAAAACCCTAACTATTATATTCTGGACAAGTAAGTATAAAATTATAAATTTTGCATTACGACTGATTTACAGTCTTCACATTAACATTATTTACTTTCAAAAGATATCATAAACAATAAATTTCTTCACTGATAGTTGAAGAAGGAAAAATCCTATTTCATAGTATCTTTATTTATAGGTTAAGTGAAATTATAACAACACGAGACAGAGCTCAAGTTTAAAAAAAATCTTTAATTGTGAAAACAACTGTAATAAATTGTCAAGCCGTAAGGCTGAATCCTAAATTAAAAACCAAATACATAATACGGCTCGAAGGTCGGTATTACCGAATATAACAGTAAGGGTTAGAAAATAAAAACTGAAGTAAACATCATATTAAATTCTCTTAACTAACGAGAAAATGAAACAGGCTTCCAAGCACTGTAATATCTCCTTCAACAACCCTCATTGCAAGTAGAGTAAGCCCATTTTGAACTCAGGGCTTACCAGTTGGGCCATGAGTCCACTGAAGCCAGCCAACGTTTCCTTTTCACCAAATCTTGGAGTTGTTAAGGGTTTTTGTATTTAGCACTATAACGAATGTCATTTAATGCTCAACTTCTAGTAACTTAAACCCTAACTGTGTTAATAAATAAACAAAGGAATTATTCATACTAAGATTCGAGTTATATTTACCTGTAAGCCAGAAGAGGATTCGAGCAATGAAGAAGTTGTCACCAACTTAAGAAAATCATCCAAAAGAGTTTTCAGACCACTACGCCGACTCTGGATTGGAGACAGTGTCAACAAGCTCAAGCTTCACAAAGTTGTGAAGAGCCACAAAAAGAATAGAACTGAAACTATGGATAGGCCGAGATCCAACACATAAACGAATGACCACTCACATAGTAAGGTTCACAACAACGAGTTTGGAATCCTAAGATTGAGTAATGAAACCTCACATAAACAAACATGATCCACGGAACCAACAAGATAGAGGAACAACCTCTAATGGTCGTCAAGATAATCACATAGAGCAGTTCGCAGGCCAACGAAACCCTTGAAGACAAATGAAATGAGAATAGGGTTTCCATCCCTTTAAAGTCACCAATGCATGGACGAGAGTAGTCCGTGTGCCTCCAATTCTTTCAACCACACATGGGTTTGGTCTATAGTCTTCTACATTCCCAATTATTGAAATTATTATTGCAATGATATATAAACAACTATGAACGACTATGGAATATATTTATATATATTCATCAATTACAACTTATAAATTATATCATGGTAATCGAAAGTATCGAGGCTTGTAATAATTGATAGCAATGATATATAACATTGACCTTAGAGTAAGGATATAACAACCTTGCCATTGGAACAATACCAAAGTCGACCTTATAATAAAGTGTTTACAAATAACAATTTGTGTGTACACATTGCAAAATGACATTAAAATAATATTGGAGTTCAAACTATATTATTTGAAACAAATGGTTGAGGGTTAGCTATAGTATATGGCATTTTACTATAAGAGTAAAGGTACTTAAAAATATGACAAATAAACAAGCACAAGTCTCAAACTTGAAGTAAGCACTTACAAATAATAGTTTGTATACTCAACTTGTCAATAATAATAATAATAGATCCTATCATTATTTTGCAAAGACAAATCGTGATTGTTATGTTTACTTGTTTTTTGCATAGTATAGAAACCTCAGTTATAATGTTTCACTTGAGATATACCTTAGATTAGAAGTTCTAGGTAATGTAATCTACCATAGTAGATATTATCAACTACAACTTATTATCAGTAAGGCAACATGATAATAGTAGTTTTATTATGGAGTAAACCATGCACAAGGTTTGTAATTATAGGAATAACACAGATAATGTATTTACCTATGATTTAGATTTTGTAAAAGTAATGGTAGATAGTGTTCCATCTTAGGATGATGTATATAGTTACAAGAACCAAACTTATAAGGTTATAGACATTTTCCATGTAGTAAATATCTCTACAGGATGCAAGTAACAATTAGATTGGTACATTGTAAAATAATATGGTATTGTATGTTGTTACAATAATATTTCCAACAAGGCAATAATGTAAGAACTGAAGTTTATAACCTAATGATGAACATAGTTACATACAAGCTACAAGTTGATAAATTACATGGCTAGTAAGATAGAGACAAAATAGAAATATGTAATCTAATGGAAATCTTTACTTCTGAGATTGATAGGAGTACTTGCATGAATAAAAGACAGTTCTTTTAAACATAACTTTAGCAGCATAAGCAATTTAAAATAGAAGTAAAGGTATGACAAAGAACTTGAGCTCTAAGCTCACAATAGGTATATTTTGTTTCACTAAGTATGATAAAGATAACGATCTTTATATCTGAACTTGACTACTGTTTTAGAAAAAAAAACAATAGAAGACAAATTACTTTACCTCATCAAAGATGGATTAGAATAATCAGTTTATTTACTAGCATATTAACATGCAACAGAAATACTTCTTGCTACCTTGTGATTTAAACTTCTACTTGATGAAATCATTACCTGTTGAACCTATAAGAACCAACAATCCATCTATGTTAGCATAATGCTAAGTAAGCCCAAGTTTTCAAAGATAGATTACACCTACTTGCCAAAAAGTAAAATTATCAGTTAAGCTAAAAGAAATATGAATGCAGGTCATTCTTGTATACCGTAAGCAAATGAAAGTTGTATTAGTTATTGTTTTATGAAACTAGTTAATACTAATTGTTAAACTGTTTCATTTTTCGCTAACCGCTAGCAGTTAGTAAACTGCATAATTAGACATTTTATGTTATCTTAAAAATTTTAATTTTTTATGAAATTTTAGGGTTTTGACATGTGGTATGAGAGCCAGGTTCAAACACTAGGCCTTTATGAAGCCCAAATTGCTTATATGAAACAGTGTATTAAATTATTTTGCTGATGTTGTTTTCTTTTAATGTTATTCGACAGAGAAATTTATTTCTGAGTTTAACAACAAGTATGGAAAGACTGGAGGAATATGCGGAAGAGGAATCTCCCTTTACTGAACAAGAAAACTTACAAAGAGACCTAATACAAGAAGACATAACCACTAATTCCTTATAACTTTTACAAACAGTAAAAGAATTAAAATCTGAAATGGAATATGTTAAAAAAGAAAATCAGAGGATTCTGAGAGCTCGGGAGGAGCTGAATCATATCCTAACAGAAAGTTTTCAAACTGAGGGTAGGGGTAAAAGAGCTGATTCAGAGGATATAAGTTACCAACATAAGTATAAAAAGATTAAACAGACTAAAAATGAAAGAAACTCATCTTCCGAAGTGTTTGGTGATCAACGTAAATTTCATTCTACTAGTGATAGTAGTGAGGATAACCACTATACCAGAAAGAGAAAATATAAACCATATGAAGAAATTTCTGGAGAGTTTAAAAATATCAAACCGTCAACCTTTAATGGAGAAACTGAGAAGGGGGAGGAAGCGGAATCTTGGTTATATGGGATGAAGAAGTACTTTCAAATATATAATTATTCTAACCAATTAAAGGCTAGAATGGCTATCTATAATCTTTCAGGGAAAAATGATATATGGTGGCAAGATTTAAAGAGAGTGAAAGGAATAAAAGAGAAGAACATAAATTGGAGTACCTTCAAGAAGTACTTTAAAAATAATTTTTTATCTGAACAGTACTATAAATAAAGAGCTAAAGAATTTTATAAGATCAAACTAAGTACAATGACTATGAAATATTTGAACAATAAGTTTTTAAGTCTACTTCAGTATGTACCATACCTTGTAGATGAAAAATTGAAGGTACAACGGTTTCTCAGCTCTCTACCTTATCACATAAAGGATAGGATTGAGTATGACAATCCTAAAACTCTGGAAGAAGCTATGAGGAAAGCTAATTTTTTTTATGAACAGAACTGGAAAAAGGAGAGTATGGCCAACTAGAAGGCCATGAAAGAATAATAATTACGATCAAAAGAAGAAAGAGTTTGTGCCCAATCGGAATTCTAAAAATAATAAGGCTAGAAATTTTTCTAATAAGAATTTCCAAGGGAATAAGAATAGTTCACCAAACAATTAGAACAATAAAAAGAGTAAAGAGTCTACTAATAATCATGGTAACTACATGAAAAATTTCGAACGAAAAGAACCCATAAAGTGCTGGGAGTGTAATGGTCCACATTATGCCTTAGTATGTCCTAACCGAGAAAAGACATTCAGTAATATCCATACAATATAGGAGGAGATGATTGTTGGAGTTTTAGCGAGGAATATGCCCAGAATCAATGCAGCCTTGCATAATCGACAAGCAGACTATCAAACTTCCAAGGTGGAGGTAGAAGGTAAGATAAACCAAACACCCATAGCTATTTTGATTGATCCAGGAGCTAGTTTAGGTTATATTTCACCTAATTTGGTATAAAAATGTAAGCTGCCTGTTGAAAAATTTGTAAGTTCTTGGTTGGTTGAGATAGCTACTGGTGCAAAGAGGAAGGTAACTAGTTTTGTAAAGAATTGTGCAGTAGTTATGGATCAATTTGAAACTTTTGTAAAGCTCAATGTACTACCTTTGGGTTCTTATGACATACTAATCGGTATGGATTGGTTAGAGCAACATAGGGTCATCTTAAACTATTGTGATAAGACCTTTACTTGTATAAATAATGATGGAAAATCAATAAGTGTAAAGGGAATCCCTAGAAAAACAACCATAAGGCAAATTTATGCTCTGCAACTTAAGAGAGCTATTAGGAAAGGTTGTAAGGCATATGTAGTAACAGTAAATAATGAGGAAAATATAAATAATACAGATAAATTAAAATTGGAAGATATACTAGTTTTAAAAGAGTATGCAGATGTATTTTCGGAAGAGATTACGGGACTACCTCCAAAAAGGGAACTAGATTTTACCATTAAGCTGGTACCTAGTGCAGTACCTAGCTCAAAGGCCCCTTATCGGATGAACATACTTGAACTTACTGAACTTAAATCATAATTAAAATAACTTATTGACAAAAAGTATATTCAACCCAGTGTGTCTCCCTGGGGGGCACCTGTCATCTTTGTTAAGAAAAATGATGGAACTCTATGACTTTGCATAGATTACTCTCAGTTGAATAAGATGACTATTAAAAATAGATACTCATTGCCTCGCATAGATGATCTGTTTGATCAACTACGTGGAGCCACTGTGTTTTTATTAATTCTTGCACATGATCTAGGAACTAGGAATCAAAATCATCAAAGAATAATTAACAAATACTCATGAATTGGAAAATAACTGGATCCATAATTGGTATCCTCTCTGTATATTTAATAAACAATAAAGGGTTACAATTTCCATGCATAGCAATGGCTTAACTCCATGAAGAATTTGAATACCTAAGGGACAATTCAAATTCAGTGAGTGTGTCTAGCTTAACTGACTCTTTTCCGTGCAATCTCACTCAGTTAACCACTTGACTAAAACCCTAATTGACTCACCAAACCCTAACTGAAGTCGGAGTGCAATAAATGACTGAATCTCAACTGAAGGAGATCAAACACATGTCATAGCAATCCAACCATCAAGTGCTAGTCCTGCATGACTCCAATGAACCCTGATGAAGTTAACTGAAGCTGAACTAACCATCAGAAGTTGGTGGAGGCGCCTTGTTGATTCCAGTTAATTAAATAATAATAAATAATCATTAAATAATATATTTAATGAATGGAGGAACCTTAACTGACTGTAACTGACTGGTTGAACTGATTGTAACCACCAATTAGCAATTAGGTGCATTAATGTCACACAGATCACCCCTGGAGTGCTATAGTTAGCCTCCTTGACTGTAGGAGAAGGCTAAGTTATCGTCCTTGACTATAGGTAGGTGTGGGTGTGACTAGATGATGGCAATTAATGCTCCACTGATGTCAATTAAACTTAGGATAGTGGTTTAACTAGGCCAATTTGACCAAAAGAGTGTGTATGATGGTAAATGTCTCCAACACCCCCCCTTAAGATATACTCAGGAAGAGTTAGAAAACATAGATGCATAAAATTCTAGGGCCCTGGAAACAAAGGCCATAGGTCACCCTGTACAATAAAGTAACTGCTTAATATAACCAAGGAAACGGGGAAAACCTCATGGGAAAAATACCCCCCCTCAAACTAAGCAGTAAATCAAGAATTGGTTCTTCTATGCAGCAGCATCCTGAGACTGTGCATGTGAACCTCTAAATCCAAACTAAATGAATATGTCTACAGGAATATTCCACTTTGGAAGAAAAACAATGCACTCAACTGAATCAGAAATATAAGTAGTTGCATGGTGAAAACTTGACCCATGTAGAGCAACTGAAATCATCTGAAGAGAGAGAAAAGGTTCTTGAGGATTTGAACCATGTGTGGAACACTCAATAAACTGATATGTTGCAGATTTGAACAGAAAACCATGAGTGGTAAAATCATCCCCAAATCTTAGGAGCAAGTGTCCAAGCAGATGCAGAATGTCTTCCTCTTTACTTGTTCTGTGAGGAGATGAGCATGTGACAAAAGGTAGAGAATCCCTGGGACTCTGGAGAGTGAATGCTTGAGATCCATAATCTGATATAGCTTCATAAATATCTAATTATTCACAAAATAAAATATCAGGAACCTCATAAGAGGAAACTAACACCAAATCCCCATCAACAAAATTGAAGAAGAACTGCGGTACTTGATTATTCACACCGGAATTGGTGAGAGAAGCTACAAGCATGGCTGAAATCTCTTGGATTTTAAAATATGAACAAAATAATATCATATCAGAATGTAAATTAGATCTAAATAAGTTCACAACAGATCCAAAACTATGAAATGAAATCAAATCCCCAGCAGCAGTTTTGTAGGAGACTTGCGGTACTTGTTTCTTCACATTGTTGATGAGAACAGCTACAAGCAGTACTGAAGGTTTATGAACCTGAAATTTTGAACCAAGGAATATCAAATCAGATCCAAATAATATCATATCAGATCCAATAAGGTTCATGTCAGATCCAAAATTATGGTCAACCGAGACGGTAGATGCACAGTTTTCTTCTTCTTCAAAATTCTGAATTTTGGTGCATGCAACCCTGCAGGATTTTGCTGAAAGATCTAGATCATGGGGAGTGAATGTGTCACTATTGTAATATGATATTTCTTCCAGAATATCCAAGGTATCACATATTTTCACACTAGCAGCAACATTAGAGGAAGAAAATTCAAATTTCATCTCACTTTCGGAAGCAATTACTGGTAAATTTTGCACAGAATTCAAAGGAAAATCACTGGTGAATGTTTGCATGGAAGTGCAGCAGTATTTTTATTCAATATCAGAGATTTGAATGTCTTCTTCTATTTCAGCAATATGAGAATATGATATATCAAATATGTCATGAACTTTTGGAGCATCAGGAGAAGGAGTCACTTCATGGAGACTTTCTTCAATTCGAATTGAATGTGTAGAAGATTTTGCTTCATCTTCATCTTGAACAACTTCATTAGAGAGAGTATAGGCCGAGAATTTTGAGTAAAGAAATCTTGTGGTGCTGGCTGTGATCTCCAAAGTACTATTATAATCCTCATTGTGCTTGCCAAAGGTTCTGTCCAATTTTGTCCAGAGATCCTTTGGGTATTCAGTAGAACCAAGATTAAGGTAGTACAAGCTATCATCAAGGGCCAGACATATTGTTCCAATAGCTCTATCATTGTCATTTAGCCAGTCATTATCATTCTCATAAGACTCTCTTCCAAGTCCAATAGAGACCTCATAAAGACCTCATCTCTTCAGAGATGCAATCATCTTCAACTTCCATTCTGAATAGCTTGTGAATGGGGTGAGAAGAGGGATTGATGAGTCCATTCGAAGTTGTACCTGTTAAGACCCACAAATCAAAACAAAAGGGGCACTGTAAGGTCGGACAACCTGCACATTCTAGGCTTTCATCACACCCATCATAGTCAATCAAGCAAGCTTGATCAACAAGTTCTTTACTTGGGGTATTAAGTGGTAAGCCTTGGCTTCTCGTGCAATGCTGGAATTTTGAGCTATTGCTCACTTCTCATGGAGAAATATGTCAAAAATATTGTTTTTGAGAGATTGTTCTTTGTCTCACCGTATGCTCTAATACCATATTAATTCTTGCACATGATATAGGAACTAGGAATCAAAATCATCAAAGATGAATTGACAAATACTCATGAATTGGAAAATAACTGGATCCAGAATTGGTATCCTCTCTGTATATTTAATAAACAATAAAGGGTTACAATTTCCATGCATAGAAATGGCTTAACTCCATGAAGGATTTGAATACCTAAGGGACAATTCGAATTCAGTGAGTGAGTCTAGCTTAACTGACTCTTTTCCATGCAATCTCACTCAGTTAACCACTTGACTAAAACCCTAATTGACTCACCAAACCCTAACTGAATTCTGAGTGCAATAAATGACTGAATCTCAACTGAAGGAGATCAAACACATGTCATAGCAATCCAACCATCAAGTGCTAGTCTTGCATGACTCTAATGAACCCTGATGAAGTTAACTGAAGCTGAACTGACCATCAAAAGTTGGTGGAGGCGCCTTGTTGACTCCAGTTCATTAAATAATAATAAATAATCATTAAATAATATATTTAATGAATGGAGGCACCTTAACTGACTGTAACTGACTGGTTGAACTGATTCTAACCACCAGTTAGCAATTAGGTGCATTAATGTCACACAAATCACCCCTGGAGTGCTCCAGTTAGCCTCCTTGACTGTAGGTAGGCGTGGGTGTGACTGGATGATGGCAATTAATGCTCCACTGATGTCAATTAAACTTAGGATAGTGGTTTAACTAGGCCAATTTGACCAAAAGAGTGGGTATGATGGTAAATGTCTCCAACTGTTTTCAGAAATTTATTTAAGGTCTGGATATCACCAAGTTAGGATTAAATATGAAGACATCTTTAAGACAGCTTTTAGGACTCGATATGGTCATTACAAGTTTGTCATCATGCCATTCGCGATTATGAACACCCCAGTTGTGTTTATGTGTCTAATGAATAATGCAATGCATAAATATCTAGACAATTTTGTGGTCGTGTTTATCGACGACATATTAATCTATTTTTAATCTAAAGAATAACATAAGGAACATTTAAAAATTGTTTTGCAAGAGTTACGAGATCATCAAATCTTTGCAAATTTTAGTAAATGTGATTTCTTCAATGATAAAATCTAGTACTTAGGTCATGTGGTGACTAAGGAAGGAATTTCGGTGGATCCCAAAAAGATAAAGGCGATTCAATATTGGCGAGTTCCTAAATATGTAACTGATGTTCGATCCTTCATGGGAATCACCGGTTATTACTGGAGGTTCATTGAAGGTTTTTCAAGAATCCCAAATCCGATAACCTCTTTGCAGAAGAAGGGAAAGAAATTTGACTGGAATCAGAAATGCCAGGAGAGTTTTAAAAAGTTAAAAACTTTATTAACTAGTGCACCTATTTTAAGAATAGCTGATCCAAATAAAGATTTTGTAGTGTGTACTGACGCCTGCAATAATGGTTTAGGCAGAGTATTGACTCAAGAAGGGTATGTTATCGCTTATGAGTCTAGGAAATTAAAAATTCATGAAAAGAATTATGCAACTTATGAATTGGAATTAGTTGTTGTCATACATGCTCTAAAGATGTGGCATCATCATTTAATTGGAAAAAAATTTATTCTAATGACAGATAATAAAGGACTAAAATATATGTTAGATCGGCCTAATCTGAATGCTAGACAAGCTAGGTGGCTAGCTTTTCTAAGTGAGTATGATTTTGAAATTCAGCACATTAAAGGGAAAGAAAATAAATTTGCTGATGTATTAAGTAGAAATGCAAGGATGAACTTTACAGCTTAAAGCAGGGTTAGAACAAGTTGAAATTTATCAAAAATTACAAGCAAAAACAAAATAAAATCCAACAGAAAGTTTAAGTAAAGGGTACAGTTTGAATGAAAAAGGATTTTTACTGTATAAAGACAGAATGTATGTACCTAATATACCTAAAGTTAAGTTATTAATTTTAGATGAAATCGATAAAACTCCATACTCAGGCCATCCAGGTTATCAGAAGACTATAACTATGTTAAGAAAAGAATGTTTTTGGCCAAACATGAAGACTGAACTGGCAGAATATATCGCTAGGTGTTTTGAATGTCAGCAGGTAAAAACTGAACATCAACACCCAGCTAGATTACTTCATCCATTTCCCATTCCTGGCTAGAAATCGGAGATAATTAGTCTTGATTTTATTACCAGACTGCCTAAAAATCAGAATTAATGATTCTATAATGGTAGTAGTTGACAAATTCAGTAAAGAAGCCCACTTTATACCTGCTAAAACTACGTATAAAGCTGCAAACATAGCTGATATATTTCTAAAGAAAATTTTCTGACTACATGGGATACCGAAAGTTGTAATCTCAGATAGAGACCCTAAATTTATAGGTAACTTTTGGAAATATCTGTTTAAAGGATTAAACACTACACTAAATTTTAGTACTTCGTTCCATCCTCAAACTGATGGACAAACTGAAAGAGTAAACTAAGTACTGGAAGATTTATTAAGAATGTATGTAAAGGATCAACGAGGTAAATGGGAGGATTATTTGCATCTAGTAGAGTTTGCTTATAATAATAATCATCAAGCGTCAGCCAAATTTAGTCCTTTCGAAATCTTGTATGGAAGGAAGTGTAATACTCTTATCTCATGGAGTAATCCAGTGGACAAATTAGCATTAGGTCCTGAATTATTGAAAGAAATGGAAGAAATTGTAAAGTAGGTATAAGGTAATCTAAAAATTGCACAAGATCAACAAAAAAGTCAAGCGAAACTTAAAATAACTCCAAAAGAGTTTTAGGTAGGTGAGCATGTGTTCATCACGGTGAGACCCAAAAAAAGCTCTCTGGGGTTGGGTAGTTGTGCAAAACTAGCACCTTGTTACTATGGTCCTTTTGAAATACTATCAAGGATTGGATAGGTAGCCTATCAGTTAGCCTTACCACTGAATTTAAGAGTTCATAATGTTTTCCACATTTATGTATTAAATAAATATCTTCATGATGCTACTCATTTTTTTAACTGGAATGATGTATAGGTAGAACCAGAAGGAGATTTTCTAGTGGAACCAAACTGTATCCTTGGTCAAAGGGAGATTACACTTTGGAACCGCACCATTGGTCAGGTGAAGGTGCAATGGAAGCACCTTAGTCCAGAGGAAGCCACCTGGGAATTGGAAAGTCATATGTGAGATGCATATCCAATTTTGTTCTAGGGAAATTCAGAGGATGAAGAGTAAATAACATCGAGGACGATGTTATAATTTAAGGGGGTGTGTATGTCACATACCCCAATTTTGCAAAAAAACAATTTTATATTATTTGAGGAACAATATCTTAAATTTTGTGCTAAGTTGTAATTGATGACCCAGTGGAGTCAAGGATATTTAATGTAAATTCTGAATATTTTATTTATAAATAATTAAATGAGGAGAAAACAGCTTAGGAGATCTTTTAAAAGAGTGTTTACTAGTCAAATTGGTGGAGGAGACTGGGTGGAGAGCAAACTGACATGTGGCAGCATTCTCAAACCACTTCCAACCGTTGCAGGTGGAAACCTCCCTACCTTTGTGGTCATGATTCCCTAAGAAAGTGGAATCAGAGCAGGTGGCTCAATTAATGAAAACTGACCCAAAAGACCTACGCAATCTTTATAAAAATTCCCATTGAAGAGAGCTAAGGCTACTCATTATAGAGAAGTGATCATTCAGGGTGAATGAATGTACTTCACAGAAATTCAATGGGAGGGAAATCTGGAAAGTGTTTGAGGGGATAACTGCTGATTGATCTACTTGCAGCTTTTAAGCTGAAGATCATACTGTTGAGAGCATAGTGTTTATTGAGGTATTGAACTTGTTATCTCTAAGGTTGTTTGACCTTTTACCTTAAGATTTTTTATTGTGATGAGTTTTTATTTTTAAATTTTCACTTTATTTTACGCCTTATTTTTTTATTGAATGCCATTATTGTTTTCTTTTAGTCTTTTGAACCATCAAAATATTCACTCATTTGAAGCCATGAACCTATGTATGTGCAAGAGAATTTATATTGGACTATTAAAACTGGAAGCATTTCTCAAACTAGCAGCATTACACGAACTGGCAGCATAGTTTCAAAGAGTAATTTCTTAAAAAATTGTTTTTCATAAGTACGGTGGTATATAAATGTGATAACTATGGTTATATTCATGTTATTTGGTACTTGGTATGAACATGCCTTAAAAGCACTCCTGTCCACAAAATTATGAATTTTATCATGTCATTCATGGGCTTGTACAACTGTTTTCATTATGGAATTAAAATCACTCCATGCAATGAGTATTAGTACTAATCATGGTAGGGTCGACATAATTCATCCTTTTTCTCTAACATATGTCTCATTATTTTGCCTAAATGCTCTGGCGAATTGGGAGAATGACATTTAGAGAGTTTTTTTTATACTATCAACGTCCATTGTTTAGGAACAGCAAAATTAGGGTTTGAAACAGCAAGGGTTTGTTTTTAAATTCTGAATGTTCGTATTTGAAAAGGGCCAGGTTATAATATATAAGTTTCTTTGCGTTTGAAAGTGAGCTGCTGTAGTATAAATTCCATTTAAAGAGTATAGTGTGAAGGGGTTTTAGAAATGTCGAAGACAACAGAGGAAGAAGATCCAGAAGTTGTGGTAAAAAGAAAACCAGGAGGTTTAATTTGCAGGTTGGAGCCAAATAATACAGAGTGGATAATGAAATTTCCAAGATCAACCAAATTAATGAAGAAGTTTGGATGGTTTACCTTCTGTGAGAAATTACAAGGTTATCACTCACAGGTAACCATGTATTTTATTAGAAACTACAAAGATGAAAAGGTTCATCTTGAAAGCTTAACAGTTAGGGTAAATGAAGATTCTATTGCTGAAGTAATAGATGTTCTGGCACAGGGGGGGAGATGGTTTAAACAACATGATTTCCAAGGAGATTACAGTGAGTTTTTGATGCTAGGATTTGAGAAATCAGACTAGAAAAACGGTATCCATCTGAGCAAAATAAATCCAAGTTGGAAGATTCCTTAAGAGATGGTACAAAACTATATCACATGCGATGGCTAGTATGACAGGGTGCTTAAACATCATTTAAGGTTGCTGATGCACCTTAATGGAGGTATATAGCTCAATCTCCCATTTTATTTATTAAAAATCCTTCAAAAGATGATTTCAAGGGTTCAGGACCATCCAGAGCATACCGCTCGATCAGTTTATCATCAAGGTTTGATTAAGCTATTGATTTTATCATAGTTGCATAAGGAAGGACGAACCTGGGAATCTCTATTGACAGAGCTAGGGTTCAAATAAAATGCTAAAGAGAAAGGAAAAAGGATGATGGAGGATTTAGACCAGCAAACAACAAGTCACAAAAAACCAATTCAAACTACTAAAGAAGAAGGAAAGGATATTACAGAGAAACCAATTTAGGAAGGTTTGTGTCTTGAAGCTTCATTCACAAATGAAAACCCTGAAAAACTGAGTGTTATGTTAAAAAATATAAACTCAAAAAATGAAATTCGTAATCATCCATTGAAGATAGAGAACAAGGATATAAATCCAAGGACTAGGTTAAGAAAGAAGCTCCAGATAGAGAAGAGATCAGCACATGAAGATGGCGTGGAAATTATGATGATAGATGATTCTCTTAGTGAAGAAACTGTACATACATCTAAGGATTAGTATTGTTCAGATATTGAGAAATTTATTCATATTCAAGGAGTTGCAGGGTCTATACCTGAAGCCTTTTGCACAAACAAGCAAGTTAATTCAGAGGATTGCTCAGCATCAAGGACTCTACAGGAAGAAGAATTCCATATGAAAGAACAAGACCAGGAAATATCTCCAGAACTAAACCAAGTTAAGAAGTCTTTGCAGACATACAAAGAACAAACGAGGTATCTGCAAAACATTAATGAAAAGTTGATGATAGCCAATAAAAGACTTCGAGAAGATCTGGAGGATAAGGAGATAGAGTATCAGAAGTTGCTGACAATATCTAAAGATATTCTAAGGGAAAAAAGAACTATTTAGAAGCAGCTTGAACTCATCAAAGCTCAGAATAAGGAGGACAACAAAGATGTTGAATTTTCCAGATTGCAAAAGCGTTCCCAAGTTTTAAGTAATTTAACTATATTAGCAGAAGCTTCCAAAAGTCTTTAGAGGTCGAATTGTAGTTTGCTTTTGAAGTAATGTTGTTTATTGACAGATGTATTTTTTATATTACACTTGTACTTAAACACTATTTAAAGGGGATTGTCTTCCCTATTTTTGAGAAGGCTCGATCCATAGAAGTAGGATCTTATAGTTAGCTTAAACAAACAAATATTTTGTATTTAAGGAGAGTCTATAGATGAGACAGGGGGGGTGGCAATTGGAGTTATGAAGATCCAGTTTTGATAATTTTCTGTGTGACATGAAATACTCTACATCTTCAATACAGGTTCTACCTTGATATGAGTATGATTATGATTTGTCTGTGTCTTATAAATTGTGTTTCTTATGATTTATCTTGTGTATGGTCCATTGAATCCCATTGCAATGATTTTTATGTTGAAATACAATTATCTTTTAAACTTTTAAAGAACAGAGACATTCTCATTTCATAATTTCATGATCGTAGTTCCTTTAATATTGGATTTTGTATCTTGTTTTATGTTATACAGTTCTTTGATGATTGTGTGATTTTCATATATATTTGATTACATACCAGCCCAGTTTTTATATTGATTTCATTGAAGTATATTTTTGAAAAATATTTCCTTAAGCTTGAACCCCTGTAGTCTAGGTTCAACTTTAGGGATAACATCTTCTGGCGTCGTTGCCGGGGACGGAGAAAGGAAAGGACATCTTCCCTGGGTAATCGACATTATTATGAAATTGATTTTGTAGGGTGAACAAAATCAGTCAGATCTATTATAGACTACATCTAGTCACCTTAAAAAAAGTTACAGTGGCTTCAAAAAAGATAGTAACTCGAGGAAATCCTTCATCCCCTTTAAATCCAAAAGTCTCAAATCCTGAGCAGTTGTTAAAGGAGGCTAGGAGAAATTTAATTTCTAATTCATCATAAAAATTCAAACAGCCTAAAGCCTTGGAGATCCCTGAATCCTCATCTATTCCAGTTCCTTCTTTTGACCCACATTCAGAAAAAAGGAAGAGAAGAGTTAGACCTGTTATTTACCCCTTCCCAAATTGACAATTTACGTGTCTTTACAAATCCTTTGCTGTTAGAGAAGGTTAAACTTGAAGAATTGCAAATAGGAGCTTCCTCTTTATTTTCAACCCATATTCCTTTGGTTAAGACCATCCCAGTGAATCAATCAAATCCTGGTAATTTGTCTCCCTCATCACAAAAGTCAAGAAGCCTTTAGTCTAATACAAATTTAAACATTTCCAATCCTAGAATGGCTCGGCCTCAAAATCGAATGGATGCTATGGTAGCAGCAAGATATGCCCCACTTGTTTTACCCCATCCTCTTAATGCTCTCCCAGCAAGAGATTATCAAAAGTACCTTCAAAGATTTAATGGCCAGGGAGATGCTACTGTAGAAGAACACTAGAATACATTATGTAGTTATGTAGACAATCACAATTTTGAACATGAGGATGTTTAGATGAGAGTTTTTGTTCAAAGTTTAGATGGTGAGGTTAGAAAATGGTTTAGGGAATTACCACCAAACTTTATAGATGGCATAGATGCTTTAGAAGAAGCATTTATGAGACAATGGGGGGACACTAAAGATTATTTGTATTACATAACAGAGTTTGGATCATTAAAGAGAAAAAAGGATGAACCTGTGGGAGATTTTTCCAAAAGATTTAATAAAATGTACAGTAGAATTTCAGCTAAAATAAAACCCACTGAGACAGTAGCAAAGCTAACTTATGCAAACTCATTTGATCATGAGTTCTCTTTACTATTAAGAGAAAGAAAATATGTGTCACTTCAAAATATGCAAAATGTAGCATTAGAAGTAGAGTCAAATACATTGGCCTCAAATAAACTCAAAGAGGAAACATAACATCAAATTGTTGACAAAAAGGGTAAAAAAGAAATCATTGCGTCTAGCCATACAGGAAGATCATCAGATAGCAAAATGGATGAAATGAATAAAATCATAAAAAATTTGTCTGCTAAGATTGAAAGGTTGGAAATGGGAAATAGAAATCAGAATAAACCCATACCTGAAGGTGAAAGAAATCAGAATCAGTTTAGAAGACCTTTTGCTCCTAGGTTCTTGCCAAGAGAAATACGAAATAATGATATGCAGAGAGACAGATGAGAAAATCAAGAACAAAGGATTCAACCTCCTTTTCAAAATAATAATGTCAGAGATGATGAATCATATGAAATAGATGAGGGGGAGTTAGATGATTTGGAAGAGCAAGAACATAATATTAGTCAATTTGATGGTGATTCTTCCTCTCATTTTCTAACTAGATCTGATTATCAGTATGCTATAGAAATAGATCATTATGAAGAAGATGATTATCAGATGTCTATGCCTGAAGTTTGTCAGGAAATACCACAAAAATCATATGGTCTAAGATCAAGGGTAAAACATGTAGCACAAGCTAAAAAATTGGTGAAAGCTCATCCTATTAACCAAAATATGTCTTCAAATCAAAAACAAATTGTAAATGAAAGAAAAGATGAAGTTGTGAATGCTAAGGAGGTGAATAAGGCTGTAAGTGGTTTCAGTTTCGAGCATGAGCTTAATAAAGTGAAAATCCCTGTACCTTTACCAGATTTGATTAAGAGTAAAGTTTACAGGGAAGCATCTTTTAAAAATTTTAGAAATGCAGTGAATTCTATTCCTATCCCATCCGATGAGATCAATTCGCAAGATGAAAAACCTACTATTATTGTAGGGTCAAAAACTTTTGATCAGCCTGATGATAATTCATAATATCCTCCTCCTTTTTATGTAAACTTTTCAATACATGATCAGCTATTACATAATTGTCAGCTAGAGTCAGGAGCTTCACATAACCTCATGCCAAAAGTAGTCATGGAAGCTTTAGGACTGAGTGTTACTAAACCATACCATGATTTGTACGCATTTGATTCTAGGGCAGTGAAGTGTATTGGGGTAATCAAGGATCTGGTGGTGAATTTAACCCAGGTACCTATGAAGACTTTATTGATGGATATAGTTGTAGCAAATATTTCTCCTAAATTTGGTATGTTATTGTCTATATCCTGGGAAAAGAAAGTGGGAGGAACTCTCCAAATGGATCTTTCATATGCTACAATTCCAGTATTTGGAGGAGAATTCAGAAGACTTTACAGGGAGGTACAAATGGCATATTTGGTAAGTGATAGTAGACACCCTAATAATCATCCAATCTATTCAATTGATGGAAATATTGGTTATTGTATGTTACAATTAAATGATGAAATTGGAGGGGTTTTACAAGTACAAAAAGATATTCCAGTTCAGATAAAAAGAGAGAGGAACCATATGGATTGTGGCAGATGTATTTTGATGGTGCATCAAGCAAAGAGGGGGCAGGAGCAGGAGTATTATTGATTTCAACTGGAGGTGAGGTTATTTCCCTTATGTACAAATTGGAATTTAAAACAACAAATAATACTACTGAATATGAGGCCTTGATTCTTGGGTTAAGAGCAGCAAAAGTCTTGGGTATTAAAGAACTTGCTGTATTTGGCGACTCCGAATTAGTTATTCAGCAAGTAAAAAGGGTTTACCAAGTAAAGCAGTATTTATTGAAAGTTTATAGGAATGAGGTTTGGGATCTAATTGAAAATTTCTTTATAGCCTTCAATATAACTGTTGTCCCAAGAGAATATAATGAGAGAGCTGATTTCCTAGCTTTAGCAGCAGCCTATTTCAAGGTTCCAAAGGTAACTCATCTGAAATACCCAATTGATGTAAGGTACAGACCCGCTGCCCCAGATAATATCAAACATTGAAAAGTTTTTAATGATGATCAGGAAATAAAAGAATTTCTGGAATTAGTAGGTGAATTTTCAGATGATACAGTTGATCATGAATGGGATTTAGAATGGTTAGAAAACGAACCTTGCAGAAATAATTCAATTGCTGATCACAAAATTGTTGAGTTAAAAGGGAATTTCATTCCTAAGGGACTTGTTCCGTTAGAAAGATTGTTTTCAAAATATGATACACTGATAAAACCCACCCTACAGACTACTGAGGAGAATGTTATGCAGTATAATATTGGTTCTGAAAATCAGCCTAAGATGATAAAATTGTCAAAATTGTTGTCAGATGAAGAAAGAAGAAAATATGTTGGTTTGCTGAAAGAATATAAGGATATTTTCGCTTGGTCATATCATGATTTAAAAACATATGATACTAGCATAATTCAGCACTAAATTCCTCTAAAACCAAATACTAAGCCTTTTAAACAGAACCTTCGAAGGCTTAACCTAGCATTGCTGCCAGTAATTGAAAAAGAGGTAAAAAAAACTACTAGATGCAAAAATGATTGTACCTCTAAGGTATTCATCTTGGGTTGCGAATTTGGTGCTTGTACGTAAGAAGAATGGAGAGATAAGACTATGTGTAGACTTCCGTAACTTAAATAGATCTTGTCTCAAGGATAACCATTCATTACCAAAAATAGATCAGATTTTGCAGAGGGTTGTAGGATCTCACAAAATTTCAATGATTGATGGATTTTCTGGCTATAACCAGATTGTAGTTCAGCCGAAGGACCAAGAAAAAAAAACATTTACAACTCCATGGGGGACCTTTATGTATGACAAAATGCCCTTTGGGATTATGAATGCATGTGCTACTTTTCAGAGGGCTATGGATATAGCTTTTGTCAGTGAAAATGAAAAATTTGTAGTGATATACCAAGATGATATCACATTTTTTTCTAAATCTGATGAGGATCATCTTAAACATTTGAGACAATTTTGTATTAAATGCAGAAACTTTGGTTTATCATTAAACCCAAAAATATCTCACTTTGCTCTGACAGAAGGAAAATTGTTAGGGCATATTGTTTCTGTTGAAGGAATAGAGATAGATCCAGAGAGAGTCAAGGCCATCTTAAAAATCAGTATTCCTAGAAATAAAAAATAAATTCAATCTTTTATTGGAAAAATCAATTTTTTAAGATGGTTTATTCTCAATTTTACAAAAATAATTAAGCATATCACTCAGATGCTTAAGAAGGATAGGGAGGTTAAATGGTCTAACCAGGCTAAACAATCATTTGAAGCTATAAAGCAGACATTAGTAGAAGGCCCAATATTTATAGCTCCTGATTATACAAAAGATTTTGCAATTTTCTCATTTGCATTAGAAGACACTATAGCTGTTGTATAATTACAAAAGAACTTAGATGATTTGGAACAGCCAATTTCATTTTTCAGTAAAACATTAAGAGACTCAGAACTGAAATATAATATAATGGAAAAACAAGCATATGCATTAGTTAAATCCCTTAAAATCTCCAGCATATATGTTTTACATTCTAAGGTTTTGGCATATGTTCCAAATTCAGCAGTCAAGGAGATTTTAGCACAGCATGACAACGAAGGAAAAAGAGGCAGATGGATAGCTAAGGTTATGGAGTATTACGTAGAAATTAAACCAACAAAGTTGGTAAAAGGCCAGGGATTAGCTAAACTTCTGACAGAATCAAATTGTCAGGTTTTAAACCTTCATGTGATGGTAGAACATTCAGAGCAGATTATGGAAACAGAATACAGTAAGCAGCAGGTTTATAATAGGTATGGTGAGTCTGATTGGTATAAAGATATTGTATATTTCCTTTTGTATTTACAATGCCCTCTAGAATTAAATAGAAATGAATGTGGATCATTAAAACTAAAAGCAATGAAGTATGTTTTAATAGATCATATTTTGTACTAGAAGGATCTGGGAGGAATATTGTTAAAATGTTTGGATAAATCAGAAGTTGATGCTGTTATTTCAGAATTGCATAGTGGAGTCTGTGGAGGGCACAAGTATTGGAAGGCAACTGCTTTTAAAATCCTAAGAGAAGGATATTATTGGCCTACCCTTTTCTCAGATGTGTATCATCATGTTAGATCATGTGTGGAGTGTCAGAAGTTTGCAGGTAAGCATAAACTTCAGTCCTTACCCTTGAAACCTATTTTAGTGAATGGTCCATTTCAGTAGTGGGGTCTAGACTTCATCGATGAAATTCATCCTCCCTCTCGTGGACAGCATAAATGGATTCTAACTGCTACTGATTTTTTCACTAAATGGTGGAAGCAGTTCCTACAAGGAGAGCAACTGAACAAGTCATAATTACTTTCCTTCAAGAAAATATTCTGGGTAGATTTGGATGCCCTAGGAAATCAGTTACTGATAATGCTTCTGCTTTTAAATCAAAAAAGATGGTAAAATTTTGTCAAGAAAATAATATTAACCTGAAACAATCCACACCATACTACCCATAGGGAAATGGATTAGCATAATCCAATAATAAAAATATTGTAAACAATATCAAGAAAATGCTATTTGAAAACAAAAGGAGTTGGGATACCAAACTAAAATTTGCTCTTTGGGCTGATAGAGTAACAATTAAAAAGTCAATTGGGACATCCCATTTCCAATTGGTATATGGAATTGATGTTGTTTTCCCTGTTCAATTAGTGACCCCAGTCATTAAGTTTATGTAGGAAATAAAAGAAGAACCAGATGATATAAGAAGAAGAATGTTTCAGATAATTTACTTGCAGCAGGAGAGAGAAGCTATCAAGAATACAACTGAGAGACATAAAAGCAGAATGAAGGAAACCTTTGACAAGAAAGTTAAAAAAGAGATGTTTGTAGTGGGTGACCTCGTTCTCAGGTGGGATGCATGAAAGGAAGAAAAAGGTAAGCATGGGAAGTTTGAAAATTTATGGATAGGGCCTTTTTCAGTGATAAAGCGCCTTGGAAACAATACTTTTTTCTTACAAAATCTGAATGGTGAGGAGATTGCAGGTCTAGTCAATGGACATTTCTTAAAGCATTTTTATACATATTGAAAGACAAAGTGTTATTGTACATATTAACTGTATATATCATTTTTGCTTTAAATAAGACTCCAACCCAATAAGACAAAAATGACTTTAGAATATTTTTGAAGGCACTGGTCAACATGTTCTCAAAGTGTCATGGGAAAACTTTGTCCCCAGATGGAGCCAGATGTTATCTCTAAGGTTGTTTGACCTTTTACCTTAATATTTTTTATTGTGATGAGTTTTTATTTTTAAATTTTCACTTTGTTTTATGCCTTATTTTTTGATTGAATGCCATTATTGTTTTCTTTTATTCTTTTGAACCATCAAAATCTTCACTCATTTAAATCCATGAACCTATGTATGTGCAAAAGGATTTATATTGGACTGTTAAAACTGGAAGCATTTCTCAAACTGGTAGCATTTCTCAAACTGGCAGCATTTCACGAACTGGCAGCATAGTTTCGAAGAGTATTTTATTAAAAAATTGTTATTCATAAGTACCATGGTATATAAATGAGATAATGAACTATGGTTATATTCATGTTATTCGATACTTGGTATGAACATGCCTTAAAAGCACTCCTGTCCACAAAATTATGAATTTTATCGTGTCATTCATGGGCTTGTACAACTATTTTCATTATGGAATTAAAAGCACTCCATGCAATGAGTATTAGTACTAATCATGGCAGGGTCGACATAATTCATCCTTTTTCCCTAAAATTTGTCTTGTTATTTTTCCTAAATGCTCTGGCGAACTGGGAGAAGCACATTCAGAGAGCTGTTTTTATACTATCAACGTCCATTGTTCAGGAACAACAAAATTAGGGTTTGAAACAACAAGGGTTTGTTTTTAAATTCTGAATGTTCGTATTTGAAAAGGGCCAGGTTATATTATATAATTTTCTCAGCGTTTGAAAGTGAGCTGCTACAGTATAAATTCCCTTTAAAGAGTATAGTGTGAAGGGGCTTTAGAAATGTTGAAGACAGCAGAGGAAGAAGATCTAGAAGTTGTGGTAAAAAGAAAACCAGGAGGTTTAATTTGTAGGTTGGAGCCAAATAATACAGAGTGGATAATGAAATTTCCAAGATTAGCCAAATTAATGAAGAAGGCCGGATGGTTTACCTTCTGTGAGAAATTACAAGGTTATCACTCACAGGTAACCATGTCTTTTATTAGAAACTATAAAGATGAAAAGGTTCATCTTGAAAGCTTAACAGTTAGGGTAAATGAAGATTCTATTGCTGAAGCAATAGATGTTCCGGCACAAGGGGAGAGATGGTTTAAACAACGGGAATTCCAAGGAGATTACAGTGAGTTTTTTATGCCAGGATTTAAGAAATTAGACTGCAAAAATGGTATCCATGTGAGCAAAATAAAGCCAAGTTGGAAGATTCCTTTAGAGATGGTACGAAACTATATCACATGCGATGGCCGGTATGACAAGGTGCTTAAATTCCATTTAAGGTTGCTGATGCACCTTAATAGAAGCATACAGATCAATCTCCCATTTTATTTATTAAAAATCCTTCAAAAGATGATTTCAAGGGTTTAGAGCCATCCAGAGCATACTGCTCAATCAGTCTATCATCAGGGTTTGATTAAGCTATTGATTTTATCACAGTTACATAAGGAAGGATGAACTTGGGAAGCTCTATTGACAGAGCTAGGGTTCAAAGAAAACCCTAAAGAGAAAGGAAAAAGGATGATGGAGGATTTAGACCAGCAAACAACAAGTCACAAAAAACCAATTCGAACTACTGAAGAAGAAGGAAAGGATATTATAGAGAAACCAATTTAGAAAGGTTTGTGTCTTGAAGCTTCATTCACAAATGAAAAACCTGGAAAACTGAGTGTTATGTTAAAAAATATAACCTCAAAAAATGAAATTCGTAATCAGCCATTGAAGACAGAGAACATGGATATAAAGGCAAGGACTAGGTTAAGAAAGAAGCTCCAAACAGAGAATAGATCAGCACATGAATATGGCATGGAAATTTTGATGATAGATGACGCTCTCAGTGAAGAAACTGTACATACATCTAAGGATCAGTATTGTTCAGATATTGAGAAATTTATTGATATTCAAGGAGTTGCAGGGTCTATATCTGAAGCCTTTTGCACAAACAAGCAAGTTAATTCAGAGGATTGATCAGCATCAAGGACTCTATAGGAAGAAGAAGTCCATATGAAATAAGAAGACCTAGAAATATCTCCAGAACTAAACCAAGTTAAGAATTCTTTGCAGACATACAAAGAACAAACTAGGTATCTGCAAAACATTAATGAAAAGTTGATGATAGCCAATAAAAGACTTCGAGAAGATCTGGAGGATAAGAAGACAGAGTATTAGAAGTTGCTGACAATATCTAAAGATATTCTAAGGGAAAAAAGAACTATTCAGAAGTAGCTTGAACTCATCAAAGCTCAGAATAAGGAGGACAACAAAGATGCTGAATTTACCAGATTGCAAAAGCGTTCCCAGATTTTAAGTGATTTGGATATATTAGCAGAAGCTTCCAAAAGTCTTTAGAGGTCGAATTGTAGTTTTCTTTTGAAGTAATGTTGTTTATTGACAGATGTCCTTTTTATATTACACTTGTACTTAAACACTGTTTAAAGGGGATTGACTTCCCTATTTTTGAGAAGGCTCGATCCATAGAAGTAGGATCTTATAGTTAGTTTAAACAAACAAATATTTTGTATTTAAGGAGAGTCTCTAGATGAGAAGGGGGGGTGTCAATTGGAGTTATGAAGATCCAGTTTTGATAACTTTCTGTATGACATGAAATACTCTACATCTTCAATACAAGCTCTACCTTGATATGAGTATGATTGTGATTTGTCTGTGTGTCTTATAAATTGTGTTTCTTATGATTTATCTTGTGTATGGTCCATTGAATCCCATTGCAATGATTCTTATGTTGAAATACAATTATCTTTTAAACTTTTAAAAAACAGAGACAGTCTCATTTCATAATTTCACGACCGTAGTTTCTTTGATATTGGATTTTGTATCTTGTTTTATGTTATACAGTTCTTTGATGATTGTGTGATTTTCCTATAGCTTTGATTACAAACCAGCCCATTTTTTATATTCATTTCATTGAAGTATATTTTTGAAAAATATTTCCTTAAGCTTGAACCCCTGTAGTCTAGGTTCAACTTTAGGGATAACAGAACTAGTCAGTTGACAGAGGGTTCTACTGTTTGCATTCTCCACCCAGTTCTCAACCAAGAAGATCAGGAACAAGCTCGGGGGTCCTGAGGAAGCGTTGTTTGAGCGCTCTCCAGGAGATTGGTAGGGAGGAATGGCCTCCTAAATCTATTTTTGTCTTGTCCTCAACAGGTTCTATGTTATATTATTTTACTATTTTAGTTAAATAAATCTTATTTAAACTACCATATGAAGGTTAAAAGTTCAGAGTTGTGAAATGTTAGTTTTGGTATTCTTAGATTGTTGTAGAAAATGAATTAGTTTGGAGAATAGCTAAATAGAATGAAATTAAATTTCTATACTGTGTTTTTCCACACCTGGAAACCAGGTCGTACTCTAGCATAGTTAGAATGCTTTAAGTAGATGAAAGAATTCTTAAGAGAATGAAATAGTAGATAGGATCTTGTATCTGTGGATAGCAGAGTAAATTTAATTCAGTGTTTAAAATATTAGGAAAAGCAGTGTTATGTTTCATTTGTGTTTACTGTTTTTACTTAGTATAACTAAATAAAAATGCAAGAAAAGAAATAGTAACTATACTAGAGTTACAGTAATAATATACTGATACAAATAAAAGGTTATAGAAAATAACAGCTAAGTATTTAAGAAAGTTTTTAACCAAGCAATATATCTTTTAAAACTATTACTAAATCTTAAAAACCAGATTTGAGTTATATATATAAACCCCTATTTATGAAAAATAAACACAGTTCCAAATATAACCTTTATTTCTTTACAGAGTTCTGAATAACTGCAATCTACATAATAGTAAATAAAAACAAATGTAAATATAAATATTAAATAGTATAAAACTAAGAATTACATATTCAAAAACTATTTTATATTTGCTAGGAAGCCTTATAACCTGTAAAGGAAAAACTGAGGGTTGAAACCCTAATATTTAATTTATCTATTTATAAATTAATTTAATTAAGTTTTAATCCATTTACATTGATAATTATGTAAATAAACTTTACAAGAAGATTACAGTGTATACGTTAGACTGTTTACAGTCTTTTCTTAAGACAAATATCTTTTATAAACAAGTAAATAAATATATAGTCAAAAGGCTCATAGACAACCATACACCTATAATAGCCAAACTGAAGCAACAAGAAGCAGTGCCTAAGTAATAATTAATTTAAGAATATATTTACCCAAGGTTTTCTTTCCTTAAATCCCTAACTATTATATTCTGGACAGGTAAGTATAAAATTATAAATTCTACATTACGATTGATTTACAGTCTTCAGATTAACATTATTTACTTACAAAAGATATCATAAACAGTAAATTTCTTCACTAACAGTTGAAGAAGGAAAAATCCTATTTCACAATATATTTATTTACAGGTTAAGAAAAATTATAACAACACGAGACAAAGCTCAATTTTAAAAAAATCTTTAATTGTGAAAACAATTGTAATACATTGTCAATCCGTAATGCTGAATCCTAAATTAAAAACCAAATACATAACACATCTCGAAGGAACATATTACCCAACATAACAGCAAGGCTTAGCAAGTAAAAACTGAAGTAAACATCATATTAAAATCTCTTAACTAACAAGAAAAATAAACAAGCTTCCAAGCATTGTAATATCACCTTCAACAACCCTCATTACAAGTAGGGTAAACCGATTTTGAACTTAGGTCTTACCTGTTGGGCCACGATTCCACTAAAGCCAGCCAACATTTTCTTTTCACCAAAGCTTGGAGCTGTTAAGGGTTCTTGTATTTAGCACATTATCAAATGTCAGTTTAATGCTCAACCTCTAATAGCTTAAACCCTAACTGTGTTAATAAATAAACAAAGGAATTATTCATACTAAGATTCAAGCTATCTTTACATGTAAGCCAGAAGAGGATTCGAGCAACGAAGAAGCTGTCAACAGCTTGAGAAAATCATCCAAAAGAGTTTTTAGACCACTACATCGACTCTAGAGTGGAGATAGTGTCAACGAGCTCAAGCTTCACAAAGCTATGAAGATCCATGAAAAGAATAGAACTGAAACTATGGAAAGGACGAGAGCCAACACATAAATGAATGACCACTCATGTAGTAAGGTTCACAACAATGAGTTCGGAATCCTAATATTGAGTAATGAAACCTCACAGCAACAAACATGAGCCATGGAACTAGCAAGACAGAGGAACAACCTCTAATGGCCGCCGAGATAATCACACAAAGAATCCTGCAGGCCAACGAAACCCTCGGAGACAAATGACAAGAGAATAGGGTTTCCAACCCTTTAAAGTCACCAATGCATGGATGAGAGCAGTCCACATGCCTCCAATTATTTCAACCACCCATGGGTTTGGTATATAGTATTCTATGTTCCCAATTATTCAAATTGTTATTGCAATGATATATAAACAACTATGCAATGACTATGGAATATATTTATATATATTCACCAATTACAACTTATAAATTATATCATGGTAATCGGAAGTATCGAGGCTTTTAATAATTTATAGAAATGATATATAACGTTGACCTTAGAGTAATGATATAACAACCTTGCCATTGGAACAATCTTAAAGTCAACCTTATAATAACAGTTTCCAAATAATAGTTTGTGTGTACACTTTGCAAAACGACGTTAAAATAATATTGAAGTTCAAACTATATTATTTGAAAAAAATGGTTGACGGTTAGCTATATTATATGGCGTTTGAATATAAGAGTAAAGGTATTTAAAACTATGACAAATAAACCGTGCACAAGTCTCGACCTTGAAGTAAGCATTTACAAATAATAGTTTGTATACTCAACTTGTCAATAATAATAATAATAGATCCTATCATTATTTTGCAAAGACAAATCGTGATTGTTATGTTTACTTATTTTTATCATAGTATAGAAACCTCGGTTATAATGTTTCAGTTGAGATATACCTTAGATTAGAAGTTCTAGGTAATGTAATCTACCATAGTAGATATTATCGACTGCAACTTATTATCAGTAAGGCAACATGATAATAGTAGTTTTATTATGGAGTAAACCATGCACAAGGTTTGTAATTATAGGAATAACATGGATAATGTATTTACCTATGATTTAGATTTTGTAAAAGTAATGGTACATAGTTTTCCATCTTAGGATGATGTATCTAGTTACAAGAACCAAACTTATAAGTTTATAAACATTTTCCAGGTAGACAGATCTCTACAGGATGCAAGTAATAATTAGATTGGTACATTGTAAAATAATATGGTATTGTATGTTGTTACAATAATATCTGCAGCAAGGCGATAATGTAAGTACTGAAGTTTATAACCTAATAATGAACATAGTTACATACAAGCTACAGGTTGATAAATTCCATGGCTAGTAAGATAGAGACAAAATAGAAATTTGTACTCTAATGGAAATCTTTACTTCCGATATTGATAGGAGTACTTGCATGAATAAAAGACAGTTCTTTTAAACATAACTTTAGCAGCATAAGCATGTTAAAATAGAAGTAAAGGTATGAAAAATAACTTGAGCTCTAAGCTCATAGTAAGTATCTTTTGTTTCGCTAAGTATGACAAAGATAATGATCATTATATCTAAACTTGACTTTTGTTTCAGAAACAAAAACAATAGAAGACAAATTACTTTACCTCATTAGAGCTGGCTTAGAATAATCAGTTTATTTACTAGCATATTAACATGCAACAGAAATACTTCTTGCTACCTTATGATTTAAACTTCTACTTGATCAAATCGTTACCTGTTGAACCTGTAAGAACCAACAGTCTATCTATGTTAGCATAATGCTAAGTAACCCCAAGTTTTCAAATATAGATTTCACCTACTTGCCAAAGAGTAAAATTATCAATAAAGATAAAAGAAATCTGAATGCAGGTCATTCTTGTATACCTTAAGCAAATGAAAGTTGTATTAGTTATTGTTTTATGAAACTAGTTAATACTAATTGTTAAACTGTTTCATTTTCCGCTAACTACTAGCAGTTAGTAAACTACATAATTAGACATTTTATGTTATCTTAAAAATTTTAAATTTTTATGAAATTTTAGGGTTATGACAATCGTAGTTCTTGTTAATCTTGTCATTGATTTGATTGAACCGAGCATTTAAGTCACCCATTGATTAGGTAATTGCTGGAATCTTCTCGATGCTAAATGTGGATTTATTTTTATTCGTTGTAAGATACAAGCCTGCCACGATTTTTTTTAAAGTAATTATAATAATAATAATTTTTACTATTATTATTATATAATTTTTTTTAATTAAAATTATATTAATAAATAATAAAATTAATAATTATTATAAATATTAATAAATATAATTATTAAAAATTGTTAAAAGGTGGTCGTTACCGTGGAGAAATGGAGAGCGGTGGGATGGGAGGCAGGAGAGCGGCAAGAGGGAAGGTATAATAGGCATGTGGGAGTAGCGAACAAAGCCGATAGGCGGTGAGAAGGTTGTAGGTTGCATTGGGAGGTGGAGTGGAGGCTGTGGTGATCAGGCTGAAAGCTGCGGTTAGAATGTAAGAGTTGATGCGCACAAGTGGAGGAGTGTGGGACAGGAAGAGGAGCGCACAGGAGGGTCAAGGGCAGTAGTGTGGAGCAGGAGCAACAGGAGAGGTGATGCATGGAGGAAGTCTAAGTGGATGGAGGGAGAAGGTAGATGCGTGGAGTGGGAGTGATGATGTTGGCAACACCATTGAGCAGGAAAGTGGCAGTGGATGGGAGGGAGTGGTAGAAGGTGGCGGTGGATGGGAGGGAGCTGCGCAAAGTGTGCTAGGTGCACAGGAGTGTGTTTGGGAGAGCGATAAGGGATGAAGTGAGGTGGGTGCATTGGAGGAGTGCTATAATGGTGGGAGGGAAATGTCGATGGAGAGGGGATGAGAAGGTGGGAAGAAGAGGAGAGGAGAAACACGGGGAGAGAGGTTCAATCAAAGTGAGGAGGGATGAGGGTATGAATGGGAGTGGGTAGAGGATGTGGATGTGGAAAGAGAAGTTGGATGTGGCATGATATTGGTGTGGAAGGTGGTGGGCTGGTGATGAGATCCAAGAGGATTTGATACCAATGAAAGAGAAAAGTGGGTGTAGAAGGAACATAATGTAGAAAAATGTATAAATGTACTGTAGGAGATGAATAATGATTACAATTTTTTAGGCTTAAATAAGCTTTTCTTGTACCTTTGCACCAAAAGGCATGAATCTAATAAGAAATTAATATTGATTATATTTAAGATTAATTTATTGTTATTTTATTGTTGCAAACGGGTTCTGAATGCAATTTTAAATATATCTTCTTCTTTAATTATGACTTGATGGTATCTAGATCTCAAGTCTATTTTTGAGAATATCATTGCTTCACGTATCTGATCGAACATATCAACTATGCAGGGAAATGGATATTTGTTTTTAATTGTCATATTGTTTAAGTGGTGATAATCTATACATAAGAGCAAGGTACCGTCTTTATTTTTAACAAATAAGGCAAGTGCTCCCAAAGGGGATACACTTGGTCTTATGTAATTTTTATCTATTAACTCTTATAGTTGTAGTTTTAATTCGTTAATTTCTAGGATATTCATCTGGTAAAGAGCCTTTGAATTGGGTACAGATTCATGTACTAATTTAATAGTAAAATCCAATTCTCTTTTTGGAGGTAATCCTGGAATCTCTTCCGAGAATACATCTGAAAATTCTTTTAAAATTGGGACATCATCAAATTTTAATTTATTTTCTTTATTCATGTGTTCATCATTCATTACATGTACACCAAAAAATTTGCAACCTTTATCTACATAATGTTTCATTTGTAAAGCAGAAATTTGTCTAACATAAACTTTCTAGGTATTCATTTCACTATAATTGTTTCTCCTTTTTCATCTAAGCATGTAAATGTTTTCTCAAAGAAATTTAGAACTACTCTTTGTTTTTTGAGCCAATCCATGCCTATTAAAACATCATATGATCCTAGAAGTAATACATTTAATTTCACTTGAGTTTTGAATTGACTCATAAACATTTCACAATCTTTAACATAGCTAACTACCTTTCTCTTGGTTCTTGTAGCTAACTGAACCAACCAAGATTTTTCAAACTTATTCAAATGCAAATTACAACTTTTTGTTGTACTAGGTGACACATAGATTAAACTAGTACCCAGGTCTATCAAAATGAAAATGGGCTTGTTATTTATAACAAATTCTATTTAACCATAGAAGTTTGGTGATCAGCATGTCAATTCTCCAAGGCTTCATTAATTTTGGGCATCTCTTTCGCTACGTCACCAATAGTGGCTTCTTCCTATACTGTATGCACATTGTTGAAATTCCTCTTCCTATTTGGACAATCCTTCACATAATGAGGTCCCTAACAATCCTTGAATTTTACAGGTTCTCTTTCTTCATTATTTTTAACATCATTGTTAGGTATGTCTATGTTCTTTGTTGTTGTAAAATTATGTTGTGTTCGTACTTTTAAAGTTAGTCCCCTGATAAGTATTCTTAGGGTAGTTTCAGAATTATTTCCAAAATTTCTATTGAACTTAAATATTTTTCTTATTTTTTCATAATTATGTGTTCTTTTAACCTTCCAGTTAAGTACACCTTCTCTTTTATTTCTTCTTTGTTCATAACAAAATTTATCCTTTTCTTAGTTATGTAGGATTGGGGTCTAATAGTGCTCCATAATTGATGACACATTACACCATATAATGTGGCAAATTACCACCTATATTTTGGGGCATTACATATTAGTTATGTAGGATTGGGGTCTAATAGTGGGTTTATTAGTTGTTATTATACACCAGTATCTCCTATATATAGGAAGGAGATGTTCTCATTTTATCATCATATCATCTTTTATTGTCTTGTACATTTTGTAAGGAGGTTCATCCCTGGAAGAGGATTGATATTTATCTCTGCTATTCATATTTTAGGCATGGATTAATCTCCTATTTTCTATTTATTCTCTTTTTATGCTATATATGGGATTTGATTGCATAAAATTTGGTATCAGAGCTCTCTCCGCTGGACTAGCTTCTGTAAAACAAGTTATCTTGGAACTTTCGCTACAACTTGTTTTCTACAAGTAATAAGAGATTGAGGTTAAAAACCGACTTCCAAAATAGGCCTAAATATCTCCAATAAAAATTTTAGATCTTGATCCATTACATTTTCATATATACATGCGGAGGAAGCGAGGGTTGTTTACTATTCCTACAGCTAGTCTAAAATAAGTGTTCTTGTGAAAAAGGTCATATCTGAGCAATAATAAATCCAAACAAAGTGAGACCAGTTGCATATGAAATAAGATGGACCAGAATATATGTAACACCTGGGTTTTGACCCCATTTACATTAAATGTATATTATGTATATATTAATCGTGGTGTGGAGCTAAAGGCAAAAGCCCCACCATTGATTTGGTTGTGTTATGTTCGGTGATTGAAATCGTTGCCGATGGTATACCATGATATATGGCACATACTAGTCTTAGCATCATGTAAATATACATCTTTAATTAAAATAAACCCCAACCAGCTATGTCAATGAAACCATAATGAAAAGGGCATGATTTTTCCCAAGGATATGGGGGAAATTGTTAAACCTTGAACCAATGGGGAAAAATCCATGTGTCAACCACCCATTTAAAACTGTTGATGTTAGTTGAGGGTAGTTATTGCTGGGAAGTGGTGGGTGGTAGGACTTTCAGTACTTTCCCACACGCCCACTCCACTAGAAAACTCTCCATCTTTACGTGGGCAGGGAAACCACTATGGCCGTTTTTTGGTTTTGATTTTTTTTTCCCACCCTCAAGGAGGGACGTTAGTTCTACTTATCCTCATGCCTAGAATTTTCTCCATCATTTTTCCTCATGCAGAGAGCTGGGGAAGTCATTTATGTCATCCATGATTTTGTTCCTGTGAATGAGCGTTCATGATTTCTGTGTGTGCAAATTCCGTAGTTGGAGGAATGGTGATGTGGATTCCTTCATGATTTTCTTGTGAATGATCCATTCAGGTTTGGGCTGTGTATTCCCATTGCTTCAATGTTGATATTGGGCTCTTGTTATCCCCATTATTTTGTGTGTTGTGGGTTCGTTTATGTTTATGGGTTGCTGTGGATCCCCATTGAGTCATTTTTGCCACAATAGGGCCAAGAATGACTCAGGAGTCGAATTCTCCAGTTAGAGTTGTGAATTTCTTGTTTGTTGCATGTATGCAGTGGTTGGTATTGGACTGTGTTGGAGTGGGAATGAATGCATGGTTTGCTTGATAAACATGGTCTATTTGGGAGCCACACAGGTAGAGCTAGAGGTTTGTCTTTCTTCTCCACAACCATTGAATAGCACTGGAAGGGAAGTCAGGGTCTGAGGGACTATGTAGCAGAGAAGGGACTACTTTCCTTATGTTGAGTGTTCATGGGTGTCCTAGAAGTCATTCTAGTTCTGGTGTAGGTGTCCTTAGCTCTTCAATGAGCTCACCAGCTTAGCATTTAGCCTTTCCCAGCTCTTTGATGGCCTGGTAAACCCAACTGTGTTGCCTTGGCTATTTTGTGTATCTTTGGCTATGTGTAAGCCTGCTTGTTCCTTATTCCTTGGGGAATCATGCCCAGCTCAGGGGTGGCAGCGATGCTGAGAGATTAAGGAGCACACTGGCCTATGGTTGAGTGGAACATTACAGCGACATAGCTGGTTGTGGGACAAGATCTTTATAAGATAAGTATTCTTGACCATTTCATTTTTGCAATCATATTTATTGTTAATGAATTATAATGAACATGTTGACTACTTGAATGTATGGGTTTCTTCAACTGTAAAATAATCATGTATGCATGTTTTTACTTCCAAGCATTTTATTTTTCAGTTTGTATGTATGTCCATGTTCATGGGACTAGTTGTCCGGAGGGTTGATGTATGGTAGTGTCCTCTCCACCGGTCGGAGGGTTGGGGATGCTACAGTATATGTGGTAGAAGGTTTAGATATGGAAACAAAACAGTGGACATGTGGCATATAGTACAAGTTCACACTTCTAGATAGGACAAAAATAATAGGTTTTGGTATATTTGCAATAACATTTTGTTGGATCATCCAAATTAGGTCATATCCACGGAATTGGAAATAGCACAGACCAATGTACTACACTAAAAAGTTTCATCCTTAGAAGAGTCGAAATTCAAATTTTAGTTCAGTTACAAATCAGCCCTAAAACAGCCTCCCAATCAGTGATTGAAAAAGGTACACCATTTTGCATTTGAATAAATTTTAGTGGAAGGATATATTTGTGGTAAAACATAGGGTTTGATATTGTTAAAAATGCCACCAAAAGGAAGTGGAAATAATAACACTCCACTCAAACCCCCAGAGAGTTCATCCCCAGCCTACAAAGAAATGGAAGACATTTCTTTTAGAGTGTCCCAGTTGGAAGATATGATTAAAGAAAGTGTGAAAATTGATGGCTTTGCTAAATTAGAAAATAAGATGGCTACTAAAGAGGATCTCAAAGGGATTGCTAGTAAAGAAGATCTCCAAGAATTGAAGGATTTTATCAAGGAAATCAAACATAAATTTTTTCCTCAACTATCTACTCAAGAAAAGGATAAGGAGGAACAAGATGACTTATTCCAATCATGTTTGGAGAAAATTGAAAAACAATTGGAGAGTAGGAATTTGGAGTACTCAAAAGTTAATGATTCACTACAACATCATAGGTTCAATTCTGGTCCAAGAAACTACTTTATCCCCAAGATTTACATGTGAAAGCTTGATGGAAAGGATCCAATCACATGGATTTTTCAGATGGAGAAATTATTTGATCTACACCAAGTGCCCACTATGCAAAAGGTAACTATTGCATCCTTGTATTTAGAACCTGATCAGTTTGTATGGTACCAATGGCTTTGTGACTGTAAAAAGGAGTCCATTATCTCTTGGTCAATATTCACTGAAGAATTGATTGCACATTATGGGGATATAAATAGCAACACCTTCGTCAGTCAATTGGTAAATCTCAAGCAAAAAGGTTCAGTTATAGATAACATCAAGCAATTTTAGTAGCTAAGTCTCAGAGTGAAGAATATTTCAGAAGATAATCTGTTAGATCTCTTTATTGGAACCTTGAAAGATAACATTCAACATGAGGTGCATCTCTTTGAACCATCATCGCTAGAGAAGGCTTTCATGATGGCAAAAAAGGTCGAAAAAAAAATGTCAATAAATACTATAAAGGCCTTCTCCAACACATATAGAGAAAATAATGTTCCTTCTTCTAAGCTACCACAAAGGTTGACACCCCAACAACTAGATGGAAGAAGAGAAAAAGGATTATGCTTTAATTGTGACAGGAAGTATAGTAAGGGACATAAGTGCAATGAGAAGAAATTATTCTTCATAGATTGTGAAGAGGAAGAACTAAAAGAACAGGAAGCATCTCAAGAAGAGGCAACTCAAGCCTTTCAACAACTCAAAGAGGCCATGTGTAAAGCAACTGGTTTGGCGACACCAGAATTCACAAAATCCTTTATTGTGGAATGTGATGCTTCAGGAAATGGAATTGGAGATGTACTAATGCAACAAGGACACCCTATTGCCTTCACTAATCATCCAATCAAGGGAAAGAACTTAAAAAAGCCCACTTATGAGAAGGAATGTTGGAAATACTACATGACTTGAAGCAGTGGCACCCCTACCTTATAAGGAGACATTTCAAGGTTAAAACTAATCATTATAGCCTTAAATACTTCTTGGAACAAAGGCTATCTTCAAAAGAGAAACAAAAATGGGTAACAAAGATGTTGGGATATGACTTTGAAATCATCTACAAAAAGGGGAAGCAAAATAATGTCGCAGATTCACTCTCCAGGAAAGATGATGATGTTGAAGCATTACTCTATGCTATTTCGATAATCCAACCAAATTGGATAGCCGAAGCAAATCACGAATTGAAAAATGATGAAAAAATATGGACATTTATTCAAAAGCTGCAACAAGATCCCAGTGCCTCTAAAACATTTAGGTAGAAAGATGGCTTGCTATGGTATAAACATTGTTTATATCTTGGTAAGGGTTCCCCTCTCAAGCAAAGGGTACTTTCTAAATTCCACTTTTCATCAATAGGATGGTACTCAGGTTTCTTAAAAACCTACCACAAGGTAAAGAAATATTTTTTGGGATGGTCTTAAAACCGACGTTCAAAAATTTGTGGCAGAATGTTTGGTTTGCCAACAAAATAAATTGGAAATAATTAAGACCCTGAGTTTTAGTATTGTACAGGGTGACCTATGGCCTTTGTTACAGGGGCTCTAGCATTCTTATGCACTATATGTTTTCTACTTCTCCTAAGTATAGCTTAAGGGGGGGTGTTGGATAAATTTACCACCATACACACTTACTTCGGTCAATTTGGCCTAGTTAAACCACTATCCTAAGTTTTATTGACTTAATTGACATTCGAGGAGCACTATATGACATCATCATTAGCACACCCATGCCTACCTTCATTCAAGGAGGCCAACTAAGCATTCTCCTTCATTCGGGGAGGATAAATGGAGCACTCCAGGGATGATTTGAGTGTCATAAATGCACTTAATTGCTAAATGATGGTTACAATCAGTTAAACAGAGCAATGAAGGTGCCTCCTTTCATTAAATTGATTATTTAATTAACATTTAATGAACTTGAGTCAACAGGGGCGCCTCCAACCACCTCTCATGGCTAGTTAGACTTCAGTTAACCCCATCAGGGTTCATTGGGGTGATTGATGCACTACCACTTGTGGGTTGGCATGCAGTGACATGTGCCTAAGCTAATTTCAGTTAGACTCAGTCATTTATTGCACTCTAACTTCAGTTAGGACTCAGTTGAGTCAATTAGGGTTTTGATCAGTGGTTAACTATGTGTTCAATGTGGCTTACATTCAGTTAAGCTAGACTCACTCATTCAATTAGAATGACCTCCTTGGGAATTCAAATTTTCCTTGCATTCATGCATCTTGCATGATCATTGTATTGTATCATCATTCTTTCATTTTGATTATACAAAGCTACTACTTCCATTGCAGCACCATTTTGCCAATTTTATGCATATTTGTCTGAATTCTTTGTGAGACTGTGTTTTCAGTTCCTATACCACTATGACAAATTAATATGGTATCAGATATCACAGTGGGATGAAGCTCATATCTCTCAAAACCAAGTTTTTTGACAGATCTTGCATGAAAAATTGAGCAAAAGCTCAAAATTCCAGCACTACACTAGAAGCCAAGGCTTACCACTTAATACCCCAAGTAAGGAAATTGTTGATCAAGCTTGCTTGATCAACTATGATGGGTGTGATGAAAACATAAAATGTACAAGATTTCCAACCTTATGGTTCCCCTTTTTTCGTGATTTGTAGGTTTTAAACAGGTGAAAGCATTCGCTCCAACATTTTCAGATGGCTTCTTCCATAGAACTCTTAACTCCGATCAATTTCCATTAATGGAAAGGAGACATGGAGATCTAGCTACATGCCAAAGGACTCTATAGGGTCACTATGGACACTAAAGAAGAGCCTGCTTCTATGACAGACAAAGCTATATTCTTGAACAAGAAAGATTAATCATTCACATTCGTGTGCCTCTCTATTTCCTGGGATCTTCTTTTCCATATCTTAGGATTGAAGACTCCAAAGGAAATATGGGACAAATTGGAATCCCTGTATGGAAAAATGGATGATTTGAGAGTATACCAACTTGAGAATGAGTTGATGTCTCTCCAGCCTTCCAATTTCGAGACCTTAAATGATTTTTTCATAAATTTCAAGCACATTGTCTTACTGTTGAAGCAATGTAAGGTGGAGAAGGAGGATGATCAGTTCATCCTCACCATACTCTCCAAAATTGGAGCTAATTATTCGATGTTTGTCTCTACATTCCATGCGGGGAAGCTCACAACCCCTCGATGGAAGATGCCTTCACTCAATTCCTTCATTAAGTCCCTATGAAGTGAACATGATAAGCTTGTCCAGATGGGAATCATCAGATCCTCCTATGATTAATCCCTCCATGTCTTGGGGCCCAAATATTTGAAGGGTAAAGGAAAGCAGTAGAAGAACCCAAAAACCAAATTCGAAGCTCCTAAGCCTAATGTTGAAAACCAGCAGCATGAAGAGTCTTCTGACTCAAAGAAGAACAAAGGAAAAGGGCATCATGGAAAGGAAAAAGTCAAGTGTTCATACTATGGGAAGGGATTCCACCCTGAAAATGCCTACATGAAAAAGAAACTTGATGAAGCTACCTCTCTCCTTGAGAGAAATCACATCAATCTTTCGGAAATATTTCAGAGGAGAGATCAACAAGATCGGGAACCACAACATGAAAGAGGTCATGCCCTCGTGGCAAGCACTTCGAAGTCCAAAGCACTCTTGAAAGATTCTGGAGCTTCAAACCACATGATGGCTGAAGAAGACTCCTTCTCATCTTTGGATATGGGAAAATCCATTCCCATCCACATGGGAGATGACTCCACAATCATATCCAAAGGACAAGGTACTATAGATCTTGAGCATGGTTATTTTTCCAATGTTCTGTATGTACCATCTCTTGCATCAAACCTCATAAATGTTTATCAAATGACACATACAGGAGTTCCCAAGAGAGTATCCTTTAGACCAAATGATGTATAGATCACATAACTTGAATCCAAAAAACTTGTAGTAAAAGGCCTTGCAAACCATCATGCAAAATCCTATGAGTTCTCCCATTTTGTGGAGGACGCAAAGCCCACCGCATTGCCAACTTATGGAAATGAAGTGAGTAGACTGTCACATGAGAGGTTCAGCCATATGAAATTCAAATACTTTCAGTAATTACAAAATAATTATATGGTTGAAAGCCTCTCGGTCATCAAAGCTACCACTGGAATTTGCAAGGGCTATGTTGTTGGAAAGCACCCTAGGCATAAGTTCGATCGGGGGAAGGCAAGCCAAGAATCATGCATCTTGGGACTGATACATTATGATATCAGCGGTCTCATGCCTATCACATACATTAATGGATCAAGGTATGTTATAAATTTCATTGATGACTTTTCCAGATACACATCGATCTTTTTTATCAAAAAGAAGACGGAAGTCTTGGAAAAATTTACTAAATTGAAGGCCTTGATTGAGAATGCATCTAGAAAAAAGATCAAGACCTTGAGATCTGATAATGGTGGGGAGTATGTCAGTAATTATTTACTACATATATTCTCCCAAAGTGGTATTCAGGTCCAGCATTCAGCTCCCTACACTCCCCAACAGAACAGTGTAACAGAGAGGAAGAACCGATCTCTGAAGGAGATGACCACCAGTATGTTGGAATGAAAGAAGTTGGCTGAAAATTTGTGGGATGAAGCCATGCATGCTGTAGAATATACTCAGAATAGAGTTCCACACTCATCTGTGAAAGGGAACACCCCTTTCAAAGCATACTTCAGACACAAGCCAGATGTGTCGAATCTGCGGGTATTTGGGTCCAGTGCATGGGCCCGAATTCCACTTGATAAAAGGAGGGATTTGAAACCGCAAGGCATAGAATGTCTATTAATAAGATATCCTAATGAATATAAAGGTTTCAAGATTTTGGATATAAAAATAAAATAGATCATCATTTAAAGGAGTGTCAATTTCGATGAGCCTCTTCAGGAGGTAGAATTAGTGAAGGAGAAAACTGTTGAATTTCCTTCCTATTCTACTGAATATTTTGATGATGTAATTGGGGGTGATGACCCTGATTTGGATCCTATGATTTCTGATATCAGTGTACAAAAAACTTCATATGTGGAATAAGAACCTGAAGTACAAAATCATCTCCCAACTTGGGCCCGATAGACACTCTCCTCCGCAAGAGATAACATTGGAAATCCGGATGATCCAAGGAGAACCCGGTCAGATTTCTAAAGAGAAGGTATTGCGGTGTCTTGTCCTAATTATTTTCTGTCTAAATATTGTTATTGGATGATAATTTTAGACCCTAAGTCCTACTACCATTCTCGGAAGGATCCAAGATGGAAATTTTCCATGGACGAAGAGATTAATTCTCTTCAGAAAAACACTACTTGGAAGCTAGTTTCTCTTCCTCCGAGGAGGAAATTGGTTCAATGCAAGTGGGTGTTTTGGAATAAGGTTGTTTTTGATGGAAGAACCTATGAATATAAGGAAATTAAGGTAGAAAAAATTTTCTCCCAGGTCCAAGGTGTGGACTACCATGAGACTTTTGCACTGGTTGCAAAAATGGACTCCACCCGCCTAGTTTTGGCAATTTCAGCATCTAAGCACTGGGAAGTGCATCATATGGATGTTAAGTAAGAATTTATACATGGATATATTCATGAGAATATATACATGAATTATTATTAGGCATACATTTATGATCCATCTTTGGTTTGCAAGCTAAAGAAGTCACTATACGGGTTAAAACATGCCCCAAGAGAGTGGTATTCCGGGATGGATGCCTTCCTTCTCTCGCAAAACTTCCAAAGGTGTAAATCAGATACAAATGTGTATATACAGTAGTTTGATGTTCATTTTATTATTATTTTTTTATATTTTGATGACTTACTGATCACAGGTATCACATTTGCTTCTATTTCAATCATCAAAACTGCTCTCCACAATGCATTTGAAATGAGCGATTTGGGGCTCTTAAAACAATTTTTGGGGCTCGCAATTGAGCAAAAATATGATCGGATAATGGTCACTCAATCCAAATAAATATCAAACCTATTAGTCAAATTTAACATGGCTGAATTTTGAGCTACTCCATTCCCTTTCCTTTCAGGGATCAGCCTTGAAGAAGGAAAAAGCACACCTCCCATGGACTGCACTATTTATCGACAGCTGATTGGTAGCTTGTTGTACTTGAATAATTCTAGGCCTGATATCTGTTATTCCATGAATGTTGTATCAAGATACATGCAGCAGCCCCATGATATTCATTGGAAGGTAGCCAAGAGGATCCTCCAGTATATTCAGGGAACCAGGACCTACGGCATTCACTATGCTGCAAACTCCAAGCTAGAGTTGGTCAGGTACACAGAGTCCAATTGGGTGGGTGATTCTATTGACCAAAATTCTATTTTTAGATATGTCTTCATGTTTGGTGGTGGCCCCATTTTCTGGTCTAGCAAAAATTAGGCCTCCATATCATTGTCTTCAGCAGAGGCCGACTATCAAGGAGCGGTGAATGCTTGCATCCAAGCTGTTTGGTTGCAAGGCATTCTTTCAAAGTTTGATCTTGGTAGTACTTTGTCCATTGTCCTTTTTTGTGACAATAAAAGTGATATTAAGATATCCATAGAACCGGTTACTAGGCAGAGGACCAAGCATGTAGAGATACACATGCACTATATCAGGGAGCTAGTGCATGACAGGACCATCATTTTGCAATACTGCTCGACCAATGAGCATATTGCAGACATATTCACCAATATATTTTCAGAAAAGAAGTTTACTTACGTCTGTTCACTATTGGGGGTGAGTTCATCAGGGTGATCCAACTACTTTCAATGTTCAGCTTGAGGGGGGGGGTTTCCCACTAGGTTTTTCCTCTTTTCCTCACTTAGTTTGTTTTGAGCATTGTTTGAATTTTAGTATTGTACAGGGTGACCTATGGCATTTATTTCCGGGGCCCTATCATTCTTATGCACTTTATGTTTTCTACTTCTCCCGAGTATAGCTTAAGGGGGGTGTTGGAGACAATTACCACCATACACACTTAATTTGGTCAATTTCGCCTAGTTAAACCACTATCCTAAGTTTTATTGAATTAATTGACATCATAGGAGCATTGTATGACATCAGCATGAGCACACCCATGCCTACCTTTAGTTAAGGAGGCCAACTAAGCCTTCTCCTTCATTCAGGGAGGCTAACTAGAGCACTCTAGGGGTGATCTGAGTGTCATAAATGCACTTAATTACTAACTGATGGTTACAATCAGTTAAATAGAGTACTGAAGGCACCTCCTTTCATTAAATTGATTATTTAATTAATATTTAATGAACTGGAGTCAACAGGGGCGCCTCCAACCACCTCTGATGGCCAGTTAGACTTCAGTTAACCTCATTGGGGTTCATTGGGGTGATTGATGTGCTACCACTTGTGGGTTGGCATGCAGTGACATGTTTCTGAGCTACTTTTAGTTAGAATCAGTCATTTATTGCACTCTGACTACAGTTAGGACTCAGTTGAGTCAATTAGGTTTTTGATCAATGGTTAACTATGTGTTCACTGTGGCTTACATTCAGTTAAGCTAGACTCACTCATTCAATTCGAATGACCTCCTTGGGAATTAAAATGTCTTGGAATTCATGCATCTTGAATTATTATTGTATTGTATCATCATTCTTTCATTTTGATTATAAAGAGTTGCTACTTCCATTGCAGCACCATTTTGCCAATTTTATGCATATTTGTCTGAATTTTTTGTGAGACTGTGTTTTCAGTTCCTAGACCACTATGACAAATTAATACTTAGTTCCTTCATAGACATTGAACCTATATTAAGATCACAAAATTCCTTATGCCTTTATTCGTAATATTGTTCAGACAAAAATTTTATTTTAAAGTATTTCTTAAAAGTCCTCCAAGTTACACACTTTTATCTAATGTTTTTCACTCTTTTTACATCGTGCCACCATATATCGTATTTTCCAATTGAATTATAAATAGTCATTTTTATCTTTCATCCTATGTGAGTAAGTATAGATTTGAAAATACTTTTTCATCCTAGACAACCATGCCTCAGCTTATTCTCCTTTTTCCACCTCACCATTAAACATTGGGGGTTTTATCTTCTTAAACTCTCCTAAAATTTCTTCGTAAGGTTTATGTTTTATGTTTTTAGGGTTGATGTCACTATCACTGCTTTCACTGGAATATTTATGTTTCTCTTTGTTTCAACTAGCATTAATTTCTAAGAAGGAATTACATTCATTATCATATAATTTTAACTTTTTACCTTTACGATTGTAAGATATAGTTCCAGATTCATATTCAAGTTATTTTCTTTTATCCTTTCCTTCGTTATGTAATTTGTCCATCAATACTTTATTTAATTATTCCTTTGTTATTAGGATTCCTTCATTATATTCCTTAACATTCTACAGTAATAGGCATGGGACCGTTGATATCAGAATGTATCAGTCCCAATATGCATGATTCTTGGCTTCCCTTCTCCCGATCGAACTTATTCCTAGGGTGCTTTCCAACAACACAGCCCTTGCAAATTCTAGTGGTGGCTTTGATGACCCAGAGTCCTTCAACCATATAATTGTTCTGTAATTACTGCAAGTATTTGAAGTTCATATGGATGAACCTCTCATGCCATAGTCTACTAACTTCATTTCCATGAGTTAGCAATTTGGTGGCTTTGCGTCCGCCACAAAATGGGAGAACTCATAGCATTCTGCATGAAGGTTTGCAAGGCTTTTTTTTACAAGTTTTCCGGATTCAAGTTCTGTGATCTCTACATCATTTGGTCTAAAGGATACTCTCTTGGGCACTCCTGTATGTGTCATTTGATAAACACTAAGGAGGTTTGATGCAAGAGATGGTACATACAAAACATTGGAAAAATAACCATGCTCAAGATCTACAATACCTTGTCCTTTGGATATGATTGTGGAGTCATCTCCCATGTGGATGGGAATGTATTTTCCTGTCTCCAAAGATGAGAAGGAGTCTCTTTCAGCCATCATGTGGTTTGAAGCTCCAGAATCTTTCAAGAGTGCTTTGGAATTTGAAGTGCTTGCCACGAGGGAATGACCTCTTTCATGATTTGGACTTTGAAGTGATTTCCACGAGGGCAGAACAATTACACTCACAACAATTGCCAATTACACATGCAAATTACTCACAAAACGAGACTGAATATGGAGCAGAACATTAATCTGTATTGAATAAGTGTACAATAGCCAACCCTGTGAATTCATAGGTTGCGACAATAAATAATTACATGAGAGATTTGAATGCATAAGGATGCCATTCAAATTTATTCAAAAGAAGGCTTACTAAATCTAAGCAAATCCCCCATAGGTGCATAAAGCACATTCCAAATCTATCTAGGAGCTCATGAATTGGAAAAAGAAATTAGGCAAGCTAATAGATGCTGGAAGGAAAACTCATAAATTCTTTTCATAGGAGAAAAGAGTGGAGGATGATGAAGACAAAAAACAAGTTAACTTCACCTAGTCAAACTTTCCCAATTGCCTTAAAACTCAGAAAAAGAAGGCAATAAAGCAGAAAAAGCAGACATGTGCTAGGGAGGCCAGGAATAAAGCAGATTTGATTCCAAGAGGTTTCACAAGTGCTCCATGACTCAAATTTAGAAATTTTGACCACTATGGATGTGTGGAGGACAACTTGCATAAGGTGGAATATGGAAACTAGGCAAATAAGACAAAAATTGGATTAATTAATGTCTAAGATAGCTAACTATGGGTTGATTATTCTAACAACCCCCCTTAAGCCTAACTTATGAGTAAAATATCAGAAAATTATAGGGACTAGAAACAAGGCTTAGTTACCCTTTACATACTGCATGTCCATTTAACCAAGGAAAGAGGCAAAAACCCAGTGGGAAAAATCCTCCCTTAAACATGGACAGTAAAACAAAATTTGGAAATCTTGTCATCACTCATGCTTCATAGCATGATCAGCAATCCCCAGTAGTGATTTGAGATTGCTGAATGTATTCTCACAAAAAACTTTGGTGAAGATATTTGTTACTTGTTTTGAAGATGAACAGAAGAGTACGTGAATGGTGCCATCATGCACAAGATCTCTGATGTAGTGCATATGGATCTCAATGTGTTTGGTTCTCTGCTTCTAAACTGGATAATTGCATATTTGAATGGTACTCTAATTATCATAATATATAGTAGTTTATTATTCTGATTCGAAGCCACACTCTCCAAGTAAACCTTGCAACCATAAACATCGAGTTGCTGCATTTACAACTCCTCTGTACTCCGCTTCTGTAGATGAGAGTGCAATGGCACTCTATTTCTTTCTTGACTAGCCAATTGGCCCTTTTGCAAGCATGAACACATATCCTGATGTTGAATTTTGATCTATGATATCACCTGCCCAATCATTGTCAGTAAACCCAATCAAATCAAGATCAGATTTAGCTTTGTAGAAGATCCCATGAGTCCTTGTTCCCTGAACAAATTTAAGAATCCTTTTGGCTGCTCTCCAATGGATCTCATGAGGCTGATCTATGTATCTTGAAGCCACACTTATTTCATAATAAATATTATTTCCAGTATGTGAAAGATACTACAAACATCCAATCAATTGCCTATACAGTGTATTATTTACCATAGGTGAAGAATCAGCTTCTTCAAGCTTAACTCCTAAAAGGAAAGGAGTCTTGCTTGGCTTGTAGTTCTTCATATTGAATTTGTTCAGAAAATACAAGGCATACTTGTACTGATGTACTTTGATTCCTTCTTTGGTTTGAGCAATCTCGAGCCCCAAGAATTGGCTCAATAAGCCCAAATCTGTCATTGAGAAGGCATGGTTCATTGCATCCTTCAAGGAGGGAATTTCATCCTTTGAGCTTCTTGTAATGAGAAGGTCATCAAAATACAAAACAATGATCATTAATGAATCATGAATCAGCTTCAAATAGATAACAGAAAGCTATCAATCTTGGCATACCAAGCCCTGGGGGCTTGCTTAAGCCCATACAATGACTTCTTTAGCCTGCACACAAGAGATGGGTTAGTA